>JBBMOL010003642.1:0-14845 GCA_037954665.1 Laguncularia racemosa | reverse complement strand
AGGTAACGAATGAATGTGCCAAAATTTTAAAGGGGTAACAAATGTTGCAAGATAATACAAAATCATTTTGTTATCATTAACCTTTCATTATTGTAAAATTTTAACGAAATTTTTTATGTAGTTATTGAAATTTAAAGAAGAGGCTAATTTCTTTCAATTACAAATCCTTTATAGTTCATTTAATTTTACAAAAGTTAAAATTTTTGATAATTCAATTTCTTTTTGTCAAATTCAATTTGACAATTATCACTGTGATGTAATGACAGAATTAGGAAATCCAACAGTGAAACTATCAATAATGTTAGAAAAAATGAGTAACGAATGAATGTGCAAAAATTTTAAAGGGTAACAAATGTGCAAGATAATACAAAAGATTTTGTTATCATTAACCTTTCATTATTGAAAATTTTAACTAGAAATGTTTTTATGTAGTTATTGAAATTTAAAGAAGAGGCTAATTTCTTTCAATTACAAATCCTTTATAGTTCATTTAATTTTACAAAAGTTAAAATTTTTGATAATTCAATTTCTTTATTGTCAAATTCAGTTTGACAATTATCACTGTGATGTAATGATAGAATTACAGGAAATCCAACAGTGAAACTATCAATAATGTTAGAAAAAATGAGGTAACGAATGAATGTGCAAAAATTTTAAACGGGTAACAAATGTAGCAAGATAATACAAAAAATTTTTGTTATCATTAACCTTTCATTATTGTAAAATTTTAACTGAAATGTTTTTATGTAGTTATTGAAATTTAAAGAAGAGGCTAATATTCTTTCAATTACAAATCCTTTATAGTTCATTTAATTTTACAAAAGTTAAAATTTTTGATAATTCAATTTCTTTATTGTCAAATTCAATTTGACAATTATCACTGTGATGTAATGAAGAATTAGAGAAATCCAATAGTGAAACTATCAATAATGTTAGAAAAAATGAGGTAACGAATGAATGTGCAAAAATTTAAAGGGTAACAAAGTTGCAAGATAATACAAAAAATTTTGTTATCATTAACCTTTCATTATTGAAAATTTTAACATGAAATGTTTTTATGTAGTTTATTGAAATTTAAAGAAGAGGCTAATTTCTTTCAATTACAAATCTTTATAGTTCATTTAATTTTACAAAAGTTAAAATTTTGATAATTCAATTTCTTTATTGTCAAATTCATTTGACAATTATCACTGTGATGTAATGATAGAATTAGAGAAATCCAATAGTGAAACTATCAATAATGTTAGAAAAAATGAGGTAACGAAATGAATGTGCAAAAATTTTAAAGGGTAACAAATGTTGCAAGATAATACAAAAAGTTTTGTTATCATTAACCTTTCATTATTTGCAAAATTTTAACGAAATGTTTTTATGTAGTTATTGAAATTTAAAGAAGAGGCTAATTTCTTTCAATTACAAATCTTTATAGTTCATTTAATTTTACAAAAGTTAAAATTTTGATAATTCAATTTCTTTATTGTCAAATTCAATTTGACAATTATCACTGTGATGTAATGATAGAATTAAAGGAAATCCAACATTGAAACTATCAATAAGTTGTAAAAAATGAGGTAACGAATGAATGTGCAAAAATTTAAATGGGTAACAAATGTTGCAAGATAATACAAAAAGATTTTGTTATCATTTTATTGTAAAATTTTAACAGAAATTTTTTATGTAGTTATTGAAATTTAAAGAAGAGGCTAATTTCTTTCAATTACAAATCTTTATAGTTCATTTAATTTTACAAAAAGTTAAAATTTTTGATAATTCAATTTCTTTATTTCAAATTCAATTTGACAATTATCACTGTGATGTAATGATAGAATTAGAGGAAATCCAATGTTAAACTATCAATAATGTTAGAAAAAATGAGGTAACGAATGAATGTGCAAAAATTTTAAAGGGTAACAAATGTTGCAAGATAATACAAAATAATTTTGTTTATCATTAACCTTTCATTATTGCAAAATTTTAACAGAAAGTTTTTATGTAGTTATTGAAATTTAAAGAAGAGGCTAATGTTCTTTCAATTACAAATCCTTTATAGTTCATTTAATTTTACAAAAGTTAAAATTTTTGATAATTCAATTTCTTTATTGTCAAATTCATTTGACAATTATCACTGTGATGTAATGATAGAATTAAGGAAATCCAATAGTGAAACTATCAATAATGTTAGAAAAAATGAGGTAACGAATGAATGTGCAAAATTTTAAAGGGTAACAAATGTTGCAAGATAATACAAAAAGATTTTGTTATCATTAACCTTTCATTATTGCAAATTTTAACTGAAATGTTTTTATGTAGTTATTGAAATTTAAAGAAGAGGCTAATTTTCTTTCAATTACAAATCCTTTTAGTTCATTTAATTTTACAAAAGTTAAAATTTTTATAATTCAATTTCTTTATTTCAAATTCAATTTGACAATTATCACTGTGATGTAATGATAGAATTAAGAGAAATCCAACAGTGAAACTATCAATAATGTTAGAAAAAATGGTAACGAATGAATGTGCAAAATTTTATAAGGGTAACAAATGTTGCAAGATAATACAAAATCATTTTGTTATCATTAACCTTTCATTATTGAAAATTTTAACAGAAATGTTTTTATGTAGTTATTGAAATTTAAAGAAGAGGCTAAATTTCTTTCAATTACAAATCCTTTATAGTTCATTTAATTTACAAAAGTTAAATTTTGATAATTCAATTTCTTTATTGTCAAATTCATTTGACAATTATCACTGTGATGTAATGATAGAATTAGAGAAATCCAATAGTGAAACTATCAATAATGTTAGAAAAAATGAGGTAACGAATGAATGTGCAAAAATTTTAAACGGGGTAACAAATGTTAGCAAGATAATACAAAAACATTTTGTTATCATTAACCTTTCATTATTGTAAAATTTTAACGAAATGTTTTTATGTAGTTATTGAAATTTAAAGAGAGGCTAATATTCTTTCAATTACAAATCTTTATAGTTCATTTAATTTTACAAAAGTTAAAATTTTTGATAATTCAATTTCTTTATTGTCAAATTCAGTTTGACAATTATCACTGTGATGTAATGATAGAATTAGAGGAAATCCAAGTGAAACTATCAATAATGTTAGAAAAAATGAGGTAACGAATGAATGTGCAAAAATTTTAAAGGGTAACAAATGTTGCAAGATAATACAAAAAGCAAGATATCAAAATTGTTATTAACCTTCATTATGAAATTTACAAATTTTATGGTTATTGAAATTTAAGAGCAATTTCTTTCATTCAAACATATTCATTTAATTTACAAAAGTAATTTTTTTAATTAATTTCTTTTTGTCAATTCATTTGACAATTATCATGTGTGTAATGAAGAATTAAAAATCCAGTGAACTATCATAATGTTAGAAAAATGGTAACGAATAATGTCAAATTAAGGTAACAATGTGCAGATAAACAAATATTTTACATACCTTTCATTATTGTAAATTTTAACAGAATGTTTATTATATTGAAATTTAAGAAGGGCTAATGTTTCAATACAAATCCTTATGTTCATTAATTTTAAATAATTTATATTCAATTTCTTATTTCAAATTCATTGCATTATCACTGTGATGTAATAAGAATTAAGAATCCAAATGAACTATCATAATGTTAGAAAAATGAGTAACAATGAATGTGCAAATTTAAGGTACAAAGTGCAAGTAAACAAATCATTTGTTTCATTAACTTCATTATTGAAATTTTAACAAATTTTATGTAGTTATGAAATTTAAAGAAGAGGCTAATTTTTCAATACAAACTTTAGTTCATTTAATTTTAAAAAGTAAATTTTTGATAATTCAAATTCTTTATTCAAATTCATTGACATTATCACGTGATGTAATGATAGATTCAAAATCCAATGAAACTATCAATAATGTTAGAAAAAATGAGGTAACGAATGAATGTGCAAAAATTTTAAATGGGTAACAAATGTGCAAGATAATACAAAATCATTTTGTTATCATTAACCTTTCATTATTGTAAAATTTTAACAGAAATGTTTTTATGTAGTTTATTGAAATTTAAAGAAGAGGCTAATTCTTTCAATTACAAATCCTTTATAGTTCATTTAATTTTACAAAAGTAAAATTTTTTATAATTCAATTTCTTTATTGTCAAATTCAATTTGACAATTATCACTGTGATGTAATGATAGAATTTAAAGGAAATCCAATAGTGAAACTATCATAATGTTAGAAAAAATGAGGTAACGAATGAATGTGCAAAAATTTTAAACGGGTAACAAAGTAGCAAGATAATACAAAATCATTTTGTTATCATTAACCTTTCATTATTGTAAAATTTTAACAGAAATGTTTTTATTGTGTTATTGAAATTTAAGAAGAGTAGTTTGATTAAAGAGAGTATTCAATAACTAATTCTTTAATTTACAATAATTTATTTCATTCTTTGTAAATTCAATTTCATTATTGTGTGAATAGAATTAAGAATAAAGTAATATCAAATGTTAAAAATGGTACATGATCAAATTAAGGTACAGTGCAAGATAATAAAAATTTTGTTTACTATTTAAATTACAAAGTTTTATGTATATGAATTAAAGAAGCTTCTTTCTTACAACTATCTTAATTTACAATAATTTATAATTCATTTTATTGTCAATAATTGACATTCACTGTAGTATAAGATAAAATCAAATGAAATATCATAATGTTAAATGAGGTAACGAGAATGTCAAATTAAGTAACAAGGCAGATAATAAAAAATTTTATTATCTATTGAATTAACAAATTTTATGTGTTTTGATTTAAGAAGGGCTAATTTTTAATTCAACTTATTCTTAATTTACAAAATAAATTTTAATTCATTCTTTATGTCAATTAATGAATTATCATTGATTAGAAATTAGGAATCAATGACACATATTTGAAAAATGGGTAACGAATGAAGTAAATTAAAGTACAAGTGCAAGAAAACAAATTGTTTCATAACTCTTATAAATTTTAAATGTTTTAGTTTTTGAAATTAAAGAAGAGGTAATTTTTCAATTACAATCCTTTAAATCCTTTATAGTTCATTTAATTTTACAAAAGTTAAAATTTTTGATAATTCAATTTCTTTATTGTCAAATTCAATTTGACAATTATCACTGTGATGTAATGACAGAATTAGAGAAAATCCAACAGTGAAACTATCATAATGTTAGAAAAAATGAGGTAACGAATGAATGTGCAAAATTTAAAGGGTACAAAGGCAAGATAAACAAAATTGTTCATAACTTCATTATTTAATTTAACAGAATTTTATGTAGTTTAAATTAAAGAAGAGGCTTCTTCAATTACAATCCTATGTCATTTAATTAAAAAGTAAATTTTTAATAATTCTTTATGTCAAATAATTGACAATTATCACTTGATTAAGAAATAAGAATCCAATAAAATCTAATGTTAGAAATGAGTAACGAATGATGTGAAAAATTTTAAAGGTAACAAAGTTGCAAGATAAACAAAAATTTTGTTTCTTAACCTTTCATTATTGAAATTTAACGAATTTTTTTATGTGTTTTGAAATTTAAAGAAAGCTAATTTCTTTCAATTCAACCTTTATAGTTATTTAATTTTACAAAAGTTAAATTTTTATAATTCAATTTCTTTATTGTCAATTCAATTTGACAATTATCATGTGATGTAATACAGAATTAAGAAATCACAGTGAAACTATCAATAATGTAGAAAAAATGAGTACGATGAATTGCAAAAATTTTAAAGGGTAACAAATGTGCAAGATAATACAAAATCATTTTGTTATCATTAACCTTTCATTATGTAAAATTTAACAAAATTTTTTATGTAGTTTTGAAATTTAAAGAAGAGGCAAATTCTTTCAATTACAATCCTTATAGTTTATAATTCAATTTCTTTATTGTCAAATTCAATTTGACAATTATCACTGTGATGTAATGACAGAATTAGGAAAATCAACAGTGAAACTATCAATAATGTTAGAAAAAATGAGGTAACGAATGAATGTGCAAAAATTTTAAAGGGTAACAAATGTTGCAAGATAAACAAAATCATTTTGTTTCATTAACCTTTCATTATTGTAAATTTTAACAGAAATGTTTTTATGTAGTTATTGAAATTTAAAGAAGAGGCTAATATTCTTTCAATTACAAATCCTTTATAGTTCATTTAATTTTACAAAAGTTAAAATTTTTGATAATTCAATTTCTTTATTGTCAAATTCAATTTGACAATTATCACTGTGATGTAATGACAGAATTAGGAAACTCAACAGTGAAACTATCAATAATGTTAGAAAAAATGAGGTAACGAATGAATGTGCAAAAATTTTAAATGGGTAACAAATGTGCAAGATAATACAAAATCATTTTGTTATCATAACCTTCATATTGTAAATTTAACAGAAATTTTTTATGTAGTTTTGAAATTTAAGAAGAGTAATTCTTTCATTACAAACCTTGAGTTCATTTAATTTTAAAAAGTTAAATTTTTATATTCAATTTCTTATTGTCAATCAATTTGACAATTTCATGTGATGTATATAGAATTAAGGAATCCAAGTGAAACTTCAATAATGTTAGAAAAAATGAGGTAACGATGAATGTGCAAAAATTTTAAAGGGTAAAAATGTGCAGATAATACAAATTTTGTTATCATTAACTTCATTATTGTAAAATTTACGAAATGTTTTTATGTAGTTATTGAAATTTAAAGAAGAGGCTAATTTCTTTCAATTACAAATCCTTTATAGTTCATTTAATTTTACAAAAGTAAAATTTTGATAATTCAATTTCTTTATTGTCAAATTCATTTGACAATTATCACTGTGATGTAATGAAGATTAGGAAATCCACAGTGAAACTATCAATATGTTAGAAAAATGAGGTAACGAATGAATGTGCAAAATTTTAAAGGGTAACAAATGTGCAAGATAAACAAATCATTTTGTTATCATTACCTTTCATATTGTAAATTTTAACAGAAATGTTTTTATGTGTTATTGAAATTTAAGAAGAGGCTAATTTCTTTCAATTACAAATCCTTATATTCATTTAATTTTACAAAAGTTAAAATTTTTATAATTCAATTTCTTTATGTCAAATTCAATTTGACAATTATCACTGTGATGTAATGACAGAATTAGAGAAAATCCAACAGTGTAACTAAATGTTAGAAAAATGAGGTAACGAATGAATGTGCAAAAATTTTAAATGGGTAACAAAGTTGCAGATAATACAAAATCATTTTGTTTCATTAACTTTCATTATTGAAATTTTAACAGAAATGTTTTTATGTAGTTATTGAAATTTAAAGAAGAGGCTAATTTTTTCAATTACAAACCATTCAGTTCATTTAATTTTACAAAAGCTAAAATTTTTGATAATTCAATTTCTTTATTGTCAAATTCATTTGACAATTATCACTGTGATGTAATGATAGAATTAAGGAAATCCAAAGTGAAACTATCAATAATGTTAGAGAAATGAGGTAACGAATGAATGTGCAAAATTTAAACGGGTAACAAATGTAGCAAGATAATCAAATCATTTTGTTATCATTAACCTTTCATTATTGTAAAATTTTAACAGAATTTTTTTGTAGTTATTGAAATTTAAGAAGAGGCTAATATTCTTTCAATTACAAATCCTTTATTTAATTTTACAAAAGTAAATTTTTTAATTCAATTCTTTATTGTCAAATTCATTTGACAATTATCACTGTGTTAATGAAGAATTAAGAAATCCACAGTGAAACTATCAATATGTTAGAAAAATGAGGTAAGAATGAATGTGCAAAAATTTTAAAGGGTAACAAATGTGCAGATAATACAAAATCATTTTGTTATCATAACCTTTCATTATTGTAAAATTTTAACAGAATGTTTTTATGTAGTTATTGAAATTATTTAAAGAAGAGGCTAATATTCTTTCAATTACAAATCCTTTATAGTTCATTTAATTTTACAAAAGTTAAAATTTTTTGATAATTCAATTTCTTTATTGTCAAATTCAATTTGACAATTATCACTGTGATGTAATGACAGAATTAGAGAAAATCCAACAGTGAAACTATCATAATGTTAGAAAAAATGAGGTAACGAATGAATGTGCAAAAATTTTAAAGGGGTAACAAATGTTGCAAGATAAAACAAAATCATTTTGTTATCATTAACCTTTCATTATTGTCAAATTTTAACAGAAATGTTTTTATGTAGTTATTGAAATTTAAAGAAGAGGCTAATATTCTTTCAATTACAAATCCTTTATAGTTCATTTAATTTTACAAAAGTTAAAATTTTTGATAATTCAATTTCTTTATTGTCAAATTCAATTTGACAATTATCACTGTGATGTAATGACAGAATTAGAGGAAATCCAACAGTGAAACTATCAATAATGTTAGAAAAATGAGGTAACGAATGAATGTGCAAAAATTTTAAACGGGTAACAAATGTAGCAAGATAATACAAAATCATTTTGTTATCATTAACCTTTCATTATTGTAAAATTTTAACAGAAATGTTTTTATGTAGTTATTGAAATTTAAAGAAGAGGCTAATTTCTTTCAATTACAAATCCTTTATAGTTCATTTAATTTTACAAAGTTAAAATTTTGATATTCAATTCTTTATTGTCAAATTCAATTTGACAATTATCACTGTGATGTAATGACGAATTAGAGAAATCACAGTGAAACTATCAATAATGTTAAAAAATGAGGTAACGAATGAATGTGCAAAAATTTTAAAGGGTAACAAATGTGCAAGATATACAAAATCATTTTGTTTATTAACCTTTCATTATTGAAAATTTTAACAAAATGTTTTTATGTAGTTATTGAATTTAAAGAAGAGGCTAATTTTTCATTACAATCCTTTTAGTTCATTTAATTTTACAAAAGTTAAATTTTTGATAATTCAATTTCTTTATTGTCAAATTCAATTTGACAATTATCCTGTGATGTAATGAAGATTAGAGAAATCCAACAGTGAAACTATCAATAATGTTAGAAAAAATGAGGTAACGAATGAATGTGCAAAATTTTAAATGGGTAACAAATGTTGCAAGATAAACAAAATTTTGTTATCATTAACCTTTCATTATTGTAAAATTTTAACAGAAATGTTTTTATGTAGTTTTTGAAATTTAAAGAAGAGGCTAACATTCTTTCAATTACAAATCCTTTATAGTTCATTTAATTTTACAAAAGTTAAAATTTTTATAATTCAATTTCTTTATTGTCAAATTAAATTTGACAATTATCACTGTGATGTAATGACAGAATTAGAGAAAATCCAACAGTGAAACTATCAATAATGTTAGAAAAAATGAGGTAACGAATGAATGTGCAAAAATTTTAAAGGGTAACAAATGTTGCAAGATAAAACAAAATCATTTTGTTATCATTAACCTTTCATTATTGTAAAATTTTAACAGAAATGTTTTTATGTAGTTATTGAAATTTAAAGAAGAGGCTAATTCTTTCAATTACAAATCCTTTATAGTTCATTTAATTTTACAAAAGTTAAAATTTTTGATAATTCAATTTCTTTATTGTCAAATTCAATTTGACAATTATCACTGTGATGTAATGACAGAATTAGAGAAATCCAACAGTGAAACTATCAATAATGTTAGAAAAAATGAGGTAACGATGAATGTGCAAAAATTTTAAAGGGTAACAAATGTGCAAGATAATACAAAATCATTTTGTTATCATTAACCTTTCATTATTGTAAAATTTTAACAGAAATGTTTTTATGTAGTTATTTGAAATTTAAAGAAGAGGCTAATTTCTTTCAATTACAAATCCTTTATAGTTCATTTAATTTTACAAAAGTTAAATTTTTGATAATTCAATTTCTTTATTGTCAAATTCAATTTGACAATTATCACTGTGATGTAATGACAGAATTAGAGAAAATCCAACAGTGAAACTATCAATAATGTTAGAAAAATGAGGTAACGAATGAATGTGCAAAAATTTTAAAGGGTAACAAATGTTGCAAGATAATACAAAATCATTTTGTTATCATTAACCTTTCATTATTGTAAAATTTTAACAGAAATGTTTTTATGTAGTTATTGAAATTTAAAGAAGAGGCTAATTTCTTTCAATTACAAATCCTTTATAGTTCATTTAATTTTACAAAAGTTAAAATTTTTGATAATTCAATTTCTTTATTGTCAAATTCAATTTGACAATTATCACTGTGATGTAATGACAGAATTAGAGAAAATCCAACAGTGAAACTATCAATAATGTTAGAAAAAATGAGGTAACGAATGAATGTGCAAAAATTTTAAAGGGTAACAAATGTAGCAAGATAATACAAAATCATTTTGTTATCATTAACTTTCATTATTGTAAAATTTTAACAGAAATGTTTTTATGTAGTTATTGAAATTTAAAGAAGAGGCTAATATTCTTTCAATTACAAATCCTTTATAGTTCATTTAATTTTACAAAAGTAAAATTTTTGATAATTCAATTTCTTTATTGTCAAATTCAATTTGACAATTATCACTGTGATGTAATGACAGAATTAGGAGAAAATCCAACAGTGAAACTATCAATAATGTTAGAAAAAATGAGGTAACGAATGAATGTGCAAAAATTTTAAAGGGTAACAAATGTTGCAAGATAATACAAAATCATTTTGTTATCATTAACCTTTCATTATTGTAAAATTTTAACAGAAATGTTTTTATGTAGTTTTTGAAATTTAAAGAAGAGGCTAATATTCTTTCAATTACAAATCCTTTATAGTTCATTTAATTTTACAAAAGTTAAAATTTTTGATAATTCAATTTCTTTATTGTCAAATTCAATTTGACAATTATCACTGTGATGTAATGACAGAATTAGAGGAAATCCAACAGTGAAACTATCAATAATGTTAGAAAAAATGAGGTAACGAATGAATGTGCAAAAATTTTAAAGGGTAACAAATGTTGCAAGATAAAACAAAATCATTTTGTTATCATTAACCTTTCATTATTGTAAATTTTAACAGAAATGTTTTTATGTAGTTTTGAAATTTAAAGAAGAGGCTAATTCTTTCAATTACAAATACCTTTATAGTTCATTTAATTTTACAAAAGTTAAAATTTTTATAATTCAATTTCTTTATTGTCAAATTCAATTTGACAATTATCACTGTGATGTAATGACAGAATTAGAGAAAATCCAACAGTGAAACTATCAATAATGTTAGAAAAAATGAGGTAACGAATGAATGTGCAAAAATTTTAAATGGGTAACAAAGTTGCAAGATAATACAAAAATTTTGTTATCATTAACCTTTCATTATTGCAAAATTTTAACAGAAATGTTTTTTTTGTAGTTATTGAAATTTAAAGAAGAGGCTAATTTTCTTTCAATTACAAACCTTTTAGTTCATTTAATTTTACAAAGTAAAATTTTTGTAATTCAATTTCTTTATTGTCAATTCATTGACAATTATCATGTGATGTAATGAAGAATTAGGAAATCCAAAGTGAAACATAATAATGTTAGAAAAATGAGGTAAGAGAATGTGCAAAAATTTTAAATGGTAACAATGTTGCAAGATAATACAAAAATTTTGTTATCATTAACTTTCATTATTGAAAATTTAAAGAAATGTTTTATGTAGTTTGAATTTAAGAAGAGGCTAATTTCTTCAATTACAAACTTTTAGTTCATTAATTTTACAAAGTTAAAATTTTTATAATTCAATTTCTTTATTGTCAATTATTTGACAATTATCACTGTGATTAATGATAGAATTGAGAAATCAAAGTGAAACTATCATAATGTTAGAAAAATGAGGTAACGAAGAATGTGCAAAATTTTAAGGGTACAAAGTTGCAAGATAATACAAATCATTTTGTTTTCATTAACTTCATTATTGCAAATTTTAACAGAAATGTTTTTATGTGTTTTGAATTTAAAGAAGAGGCTAATTTCTTTCAATTCAACCATAGTTCATTTATTTTACAAAAATTTTATAATTCAATTTCTTTTGTCAAATTCAATTTGACAATTATCACTGTGATAATGAAGAATTAGAAAATCAAAGTGAAACTATCATAATGTTAGAAAAATAGGTAACGAATGATGTGCAAAAATTTTAAAGGGAACAAAGTGCAAGATAATACAAATCATTTTGTTATCATAACCTTTCATTATTGAAATTTACAAATGTTTTTATGTAGTTTTAAATTTAAAGAGAGGCTATTTCTTTCAATTACAAATCCTTTTAGTTATTTAATTTTACAAAAGTTAAAATTTTTGATATTCAATTTCTTTATTGTCAAATTAATTTGACAATTATCACTGTGATGTAATGAAGAATTAGAGAAATCAAGTGAAACTATCATAATGTTAGAAAATGAGGTAACGAATGAATGTGCAAAAATTTTAAACGGGTAACAAATTGCAAGATAATACAAAATCATTTTGTTTCATTAACCTTTCATTATTGTAAATTTTAACAAAATTTTTTATGTGTTATTGAAATTTAAAGAGAGGCTAATATTCTTTCAATTACAATCTTTATAGTCATTTAATTTTACAAAAGTTAAAATTTTTGATAATTCAATTTCTTTATTGTCAAATTCAATTTGACAATTATCATGTGATGTAATGAAGATTAGGAAAATCAAGTGAAACTATCAATAATGTTAGAAAAATGAGGTAACGAATAATGTGTAAAAATTTAAAGGGTAACAAATGTGCAAGTAATACAAAATATTTTGTTATCATTAACTTTCATATTGTAAAATTTAACAGAAATGTTTTTATGTGTTATTGAAATTTAAGAGAGGCTAATTTTTCAATTACAAACTTTTAGTTCATTTAATTTTACAAAAGTTAAAATTTTGATAATTCAATTTCTTTATTGTCAAATTCATTTGACATTATCATGTGATGTAATGACAGAATTAGAAATCCAACAGTGAAACTATCAATAATGTTAGAAAAAATGAGGTAACGAATGAATGTGCAAAATTTTAAAGGGTAACAAATGTGCAAGATAATACAAAAATTTTGTTATCATTAACTTCATTATTGTAAAATTTAACAGAAATGTTTTTATGTAGTTATTGAAATTTAAGAAGAGGCTAATTTCTTTCAATTACAAATCCTTTATGTTCATTTAATTTTACAAAAGTTAAATTTTTATATTCAATTCTTATTGTCAAATTCAATTTGACAATTATCATGTGATGTAATGAGATTAAGAAATCCAAGTGAACTATCAATAATGTTAGAAAAAATGAGGTAACGAATAATGTGCAAAATTTTAATGGGTAACAAAGTGCAAGATATACAAAACATTTTGTTTTCATTAACTTTCATTATTGAAAATTTTAAAAATTTTTATGTGTTTTGAAATTTAAAGAAGAGGCTAATTCTTTCAATTACAAATCCTTTATAGTTCATTTAATTTTCAAGTTAAATTTTTATATTCAATTTCTTTTGTCAAATTCAATTTGACAATTATCACTGTGATGTAATGACAGAATTAGGAAAATCCAACAGTGAACTATCATAATGTTAGAAAAAATGAGGTAACGAATGAATGTGAAATTTAAGGGTAACAAATTGCAAGATAAACAAAATCTTTTGTTTCATTAACCTTTCTTATTGAAAATTTTAACAGAAATGTTTATGTAGTTTTGAAATTTAAAGAAGGGCTAATTCTTTAATTACAACTTAGTTATTTAATTTTCAAAGTAAATTTATAATTCATTTTTTATGTCAATTCAATTTGACATTATCATGTGATGTAATAAGATAGGAATCCAAAGTGAATATCAATGTTAGAAAGAGTACGATAATGTGCAAATTTTAAGGGTAACAAATGTGCAAGATAACAATATTTGTTTATTACTTTATTATTGAAATTTTAACAAAATGTTTTATGTAGTTATTGAAATTAAGAAGAGCTAATTCTTCAATTACAACATAGTTCATTAATTTTAAAAGTAATTTTTATTCAATTTTTATTGTCAATTAATTTGACAATTATCATGTGATGTAATAGAATTAAGAAATCAAGTGAATATCAATAATGTTAAAATGAGTACGAATGAATGTGCAAAATTTTAAGGTAACAAATGTGCAGATAATAAACATTTTGTTATCATTAACCTTCATTATTGTAATTTAAGAAATTTTTTTGTAGTTAATTGAAGAGGTAATTCTTTAATTACAATCCTTTTAGTTCTTTAATTTTACAAAGTAATTTTATATTCAATTTCTTTATTGTCAAATTCATTGACAATTATCACGTGATGTATGAAGAATTAGAAATCAGTGAACTATAATAATGTTGAAAATGGGTACGATGAATGTGAAATTTTAAGGGTAACAAATGTGAAGATAATACAAATCATTTGTTATCATTACTTCATTATGTAATTTACAGATTTTTATGTAGTTTGAAATTTAAAAGAGGCAATCTTTCAATTACAAACCTTTAGTTATTATTTTACAAAGTTAAAATTTTATAATTCAATTTCTTATTGTCAATTCATTTACAATTATCATGTGATGTAATGAAATTAAGAATCCAAGTGAAACATCAATGTTAGAAAATGGGTAGATGAATGTGCAAATTTAAGGGTAACAAATTGCAAGTAATACAAAAATTTGTTATCATTAACTTTCATTATTGAATTTTAACAGAAATGTTTATGTAGTTATTGAATTTAGAGAGGCTAATTTTCAATTACAATTTTAAGTTCATTTAATTTTTAAATTAAATTTTTTAAATTTTAACAAATTTTGATTTTGAGATTTAATGAAGAGTATAAAATCTTTCAATTACAA
>JBBMOL010003641.1:0-14857 GCA_037954665.1 Laguncularia racemosa | reverse complement strand
CAACCAAAACCCTCCCCACCCAATAATACACCCAGTGCAACCCCTTCACTCAACAACCCCAAAAACCACACACCCCTTCCCTTACGGTATAGCAATACACACACTTCTATACGTTGCACTTCCCCACTTCAAAACACAAGGGCACACCATAACTCACACACAAAAGGAAAAACACCAATTCAAATTCAAATTACTCCATAAATTTCAACCTTTCCACAATTGAAAGAAGTAATTCCAAATTCAAATAACCATTCAACCAACTAAATACACAATAACTTCTTCAATTAATGGTTGTTTTAAAAATCAAATAATTCCTAATCCTCCACCAATTTAAATCTAGAAATGATCAATTTTACTCCCTAATTCAAAAAAAAACAAGCAAGGATTACACTTCCCCTTTCTCACAAATGAGGTACTTCCCAATCTGAATTTGAATCAAGAAATGTACTTCTTACTCCCTTCCCTTCACGGAAAATTCAACAACAAAGGGCTACAAAAAAGACCTCCAATTCCACTTCAACAAAAGTAATTTAAAACTTCTCAACAATAAATTAAGCACTCAATCTTCAAACATACAATTTCGGATAAAAAATGAAGAACACTAATTGACAAATGAAGATCATGAAATAACCAACACTAAATCCCTTCTCTTAACTTGAGCTCCGATACCAAATTATAATGTGCTTATTGATCAAATTCAAGCACATGAAACCCAATTGAAGAACCACTTCAAATAACTCTTGCTTTGATACCAAAAGATGATGTGCTAATTGGCTAAAGCAAATTCAAATATCAAATGGAAGCAATTCAATCACCAAAATCCACAAATGCGTGAAACCCCTAAGTATCAAATGACTTCCATGCAATTGACAATTCAATTGCAAGTTAAATAAGCATAATAATAACACACTTTAGGATATAATTCACTAAAATGCGTGAATCCAATAATAGAATTGAACCCTAAAAATGGTGTGTAAATAAGAACACAAACAAGAACAAACCAATTCGTACTAGATATGACACACTAGTATGAAAAATTTGGAACCAACTTAAGGGATTTGATATTACTCACAAATCCTTAAGCCCCCACTCGCCACGAACCTTTGAAGGAGTTTATAAGAGCCTTATGAAATTAGATAATGAACCCTAGCTTTCACTTTAAATGGGCAGAAAATACATATAAAAAAAAACTCCCTTTCAAACCCTACTTTTGCAAGTATTTATACTTGCTCCAATTAGGGTTAAAATGACAAAACAATTACGTCTATGCCACTAGTGTGGCCATCCTAAATCCAACAAATACAACCAAATAAAATGTCCCAAAATGCTTACAAAATAATTGGTTCAAAGATAAATTACAAGTACAAAATAAGGTCTTAAAAGAGCCAGTTCATCAAGTCAATTGTTATCACGGCGGGCCATTGGATGTGAGTCCGATGATGTCCCAAATTTAATCAAACAGTGTAGGTCATGTGGCATCCTGTGAAGACTGATCACTTAACTTGCTATATTACATTCAAACTTTATTAGATAAAAAAAAAATGTATACATGTGAGTGATTTGGATCTCATCCAAATCAAGTTCCCTAACTATCGGGATCGCAGGGTAGATTCTCATCATCTAATTGAAACACTTTTCATCAACATCATTATTTGCATCTATACATAGTAAGTTCATTAAACACAACATGTATAGATTCTTTTGCAACTAAAGTTCTCTTATTATAAACTCTATAAGCTTTATTAGAAAGAAAATAGCCAAGAAAAATACCTTCACTAGTCTATGAATTAATTCGCCAAGTTGCCCCTTTCCCCATCATTTAGAATAAAGCATTTGGTTCCAAATAGGTGGAAATAAGAATGTTAAGGTTTTTTACCTTACCAAAGCTCATAAGGGGGGTTTCTTTGAAATTGTTCTTAAGAAAACAATGTTTTTAAACATAACATGTAGTATTAAGGTTTTTAGCCCAAAAATATTTTGATAAATTATTTTCACAAAGATAGTCCGAGTCATTTCAACTAAAGTCCATATTTCCTTTTTGATGACTTCATTTTGTTGTGGAGTTTAGGTGTTAAAAATGTATTTTCTATACCATTTTATTCACAAAACTCTTTTGTTTCACAATTTTCAAACTTTCCCCATTTATCACTTCTAATGAAGGTAATTGTAAGACTTTTTTTCATTTTGACCTTTCTATAATATCTAAAGAACACATGATTTGTTTCATCCTTTTTGTAAGAAAGGACGTCCATGTGAATCTATTAAAAATCATCAACAATGACTAAGGTATACTTTTTGCCCCCTAAACTCATTTGTTTGTGTTGATCCAAAAAAGTCCATATGGGAATAGTTGTAGTGGCTTTAAAGTAGAGATAACATCATTGGATTTTGATTTTTGTTTGCTTCCCATGTTGACATGCATGGCAAACCTTGTCTTTTTGAAATTGATTTTCGGTAAACCTTTGATAAGGCCCTTTTTAAACTTACATGCTAGCATGTCCTAACTTTTTATACCACAACCAACTATCTTTGTTTTGAGCAAATAAACAATTTTTCACTAGAGTTTGAAAGATTGTCAAAGTTTATTTGTAAATATTTCCTTCCCCATACCCTTCAAAAACAACTTTGTCATTATTAATTTTTTAAATAAAACACTTAGAATTTTTAAAATTTTGTGACCTTGTATTAATGTAACATAGTTGACTAATGCTAAGTAAATTTGTTTCAAATTGTCTAAAAGTAATACATTCTTAATAGTAAGTTCATTTTTTATGAAAATGTTTACCTTCGCTTGAAAGGGTAGCTCTACGTTATCACCAAAGGCAACTTCCTTCTTCCTTCAAGGTCAATGATGGAACTTAGATGCATCCCCACTGTATGTCTTAAGCATTTGCTACCCAAGTACCATTTATTGTCCTACCTAAATTTTTCTACAAAGTAGGAAATTATTTTTTTGTTTACCCATTGAAGGTTAGGTCCTTTGGGGTTAGTAGCAACATTATTATTTGTCCTTTAAGGACCTAAACACCTAAGTTTCTTCTTAAGACTCAAATTTAAGTTTCTATGTAATGCACAAGTGTGTGCAATATGGTCAAATCTCCCCAATAGCAGTAAGTCTTATTTTTTAACTTTTACAAAATAACTTTTATAGGATTTGTATGCCCTGCCATAGCTAATTCTACTTTTGTCCCAATCCTAGCTTTGCTAGTTTTATGAGCTTTTCCAAATTCTTTTGACCTTTGATGAATTTGGCTATAATTTCCTTTGAGTCTTCTAAGTTAGATTTCAAGATCAATTCTCCATCTCAAGCTCCTTTAGCTTTCAACAATCACATCTTCATTTTTTATTAATTGCATTCATTTTTCAAGTTACGACACATTTCTTCCAAATGTTCATTACATCTATTTAATTCCTCATTCTTCTTAGATAACTCTTCATTTTCATTTTTCAATTTGGCATTCTCTAATTTCAAGTATTCATTGTTTTCCATTAAGTTCTCTTTTCCCATCCATGTTTTTATTTATACTCATTCTTAAACATCTAGCTCATTTCTTTTTTCTTCACCTTTTTTAAAACTGATCTTTTTTTGCAATTTAACATTTCTTGGAACAATTTATTAAAACATTTTTGGGTTAATTCATCAAAGAAGCATTGAAAGAGCTTGAGCATACCTCACGTCAAGAGTCATGAAGCATATTTCCTCATCTAAATCACTTGAGTTGTCATTACTCAAAGTAGCAACCATGGCTATCTCCTTTGTTGTTTACCTACCTTCTTGGGCTTTGGGCAATATTGTTGGTAGCTTAACTTGTGACTTTTGTAGTATGTGAGTACTTCCTTCTTCTCCCTTTTTAATTTAGATTTTGCTTCTAATGTCCCTTTTTTTTCAACTTCTTGTTGAATTTCATACATTTCTTGAACGTCCTTGATACCATGGCTAACCCTTTATCATCATCGCTTATGCTCTTTGGGTTTAACCTTGGAGGCTATTGCTTTCTTTTTTGATTCCTCTTAATGTGCTTAATAAGATCAAGCACAAACAAAGAACAAATGGAAATAAACCAATCACCAAGACTACTAAAATGGCATGATCCCTTAAGCAAAAGGCTTCCACGCAAATGGGAAAATTCAATAACAACACAAAATTTTGGACCTAATTCCACAAAAATTTTCATGAAAACCACTATAGAAAAGAACCCTAAAATGGCATGATAACAAGAACAAATAAGAACAAAACCAATCACAAGTAGATATGACATACTAGTGTGAATTGGAATCCAAATTAGGGAATTGATATTACTCACAATCCTTAAGTTGCCACTTGCCACAATCCTTGAAGAAATGATAAGGGTCTTATGAATTTAGAGCATGGAACCCCAAATTCTCACGTGAAAGAGGCAGCAATTTTTTTATCACTAACTATCCTAAAAACCCTACTTTACAAGTATTTATACTTGCCCCAATTAGGGTTAAAATGTCTAAAATTTACATCTATGCCACTAATGTGGCCGATCCTAATTCAAAAATTTATAAGCAAATAAAAAATGTTCCAAAATGATTATAAAGAAAACGGTTCAATAATAAAATTATAAGTACAAAAAAATAGTCTTCAACGAGCTGGTTCTTTAATTGAATTCGTTGGTCCAGCTCATTTTTGGGTTTTAGGTCTGTCCATGAATAACCCACAAGCTGAGTCTTAGTGAGTTTGTCCATCGCCTTATAAGCCCCGACAAGTATGTCTACTGGAATACACAACACTTTAAGTAATAGAAAAGAGGTTAATATACAAATAATTCCAAGGGTTGATTTGTTCAAAGGCCCCTCATCGCTAAGATTCGAAACCCTTTTGGCTCTTGCCCTAATTATAGGTCTTATAGGATTTTGATTCCTATCACTCTCCTTGTTTCTTAATTGTTTTGGTGTTTTAAAATTTCCCAAGAGGTTCTTCCTTTAACATCATATTCGAGATCACAAACTACTTCAATGGTGATTTTTCTTAAATCCCAAAACCTTTTGGGAATGACTTGGGGAATTTTGGGTTAATCACAAAATTAGAGAAGGTCTTACAAGAATAGTCAAAGATTTAGAATAGTAATGAACCTCTTATGCATTTCATTAATTGTTTCATTAGGGTTCCATCTTGAAATTTTGAAATTGTCCACAAAGCAAGATCACTTTAGTATCTCTAACACAAAAAGTTCCTTCAATGTACATTAAAGCTCATTTTTAGATTTCTTAGCATTTTTTTAAATACATGTTCCAATAAAGTAATTTTTATTAATAGCATAATGTGAATCATTCAATTTAAGTTTTTTTCCAATCATTATCATTATAATCCTTTTCTTACTTATTTTCTATTTTGATTGGTCATTTCTATGGACATTCCCAAAATTTAAACTATTCTATGCCTTAATGAAAATCTTCATTCTAATTTTTTTTTAAAAGAGATAGTTGCTATTGATTTAAAAAAGGTAGTCTATGTATTGCTGACCCTATAAAAAGCCTAGAGCATTAGTAGCCATGATCTTTTACTTTAAGATGCAATTAAGTGCACAATAACTTAGGAAATAACTCTAACCCAAATAAAAAACTACAATAGGAGCCCAATAAGGGGAATGAATTTGGTTTAATTGCAATTTAATGGAAATTATCATCTTTTCTTAGGAAATAACTAACAAGGAAGCAAATAAGTATTTAAGGAAAAAATAAAAATTGCAATAAATAAAAGAGATATGGATAGAAAGAATTAAACCGAGATATAACGTAGAGTTAAAGCATTCCTACTTCCAAGATACACAATCGTCTCTAATAAAAATTTTACATACCACTTTATTCATTTCAATCTCAATAGCATAATACCTACATAAGTGATCTAAATACAATACAATCTCTAGTTTAGTACTCTCTCAAATAATATGCAAGATGTAAGCTTACTTGTACTACACTTAGTTTTCACTCAACACATAGAAATTAGTGTACAAAAGACAAATTTTAAAATGAGTAGGTTATAAGAAAATTAAGGCAATTTTTTGCTCTAGTTTTTATAGTATATCCCCCCTAGGATGATTATTTATATTTTTCTTCAAGATAGTTAAATGTTTGGGGGAGAGGGAAAAAGTTGACTTGCATTAAATGCACTTCAATGACTATTTTTTCAAGATGGCAAATTGGACACCACTTCATCTAGTGTCTAAAAAGCCATGTAAAAATCTCCTAGCATTCTTCTTCATTTCTAGATGTTGTAGGTTAGGATTTTGAAAAAGCCAACTAGTGTGTGAATGCTATCCCTAGCATTTGGATGCTAAACACCTAAAAAGTGGCTAGAATCCATTTTCTTGTAGCTTTAGGTGCTATGTGAAAATAGAGAATGAATGTCATCCTTATATAGACCTACACTTAGAAGCATAATAAACAAAAAATTCCACACAAAAACTCAGTTTTTTTTCAAGATTAACCATACACTTAAGACAAATATTTATATGAATAGAGTAAAAGACATATAAAATTGAGCTTGGTATTATGAAAAGATTCAAAATTAATTTATGTTTTGTCTCATCAAAATCATATATGAACATTTTGATTCAACATCTCTTCGGTATTAACTCCTTTTTTTTTAATATAATACCTTTTCAATTTTTTTTTATCAAAAGCAAATAGTGTAATTATATAAAAATTATGCAACCTTCTGTCTTCTCATATTTTGATGTTTCAATTAGTCAAAAAGAATGAAAAAATGTGACACATCTTAATATTTTTTATTTATAAAATGCAAGTTTATTTTTAATTTTTTTTAATTAAATGTAATGTTTGTGTCTAAAAGGGTTTTTTTTAAAAAAAATAAAGAAAAGAAAAAAAAAAAATGAAAATGAAACAACCAATACAATTTTTAAACATGTAATTTCTTAAATTGAGAAGGTATTGTGTGAATTGTAACTATTTGAGAAATATATTAAAGGACATGTCTCTCTTTCTAAAATTATATATTTTAATAAATTAGTTAAAGCCTCGCGCTATGCATAAATTTTAAACTGAATAAATTTATGCAAGAGATTACTATGATCAATGTACTAATAACATACGTCTATAAATTTTTTTAAAATTGGTGTAAATGCTAAAATTTAATTATATAAATATATGTTATATTGGGTTAATGTTACAATTGGTAACTAAATTTTATTCATTATTGTAATTAATTACTTGAAGTTTAAAAGTTCAATTTACTACCTACACACTTTTCAAGGTTATAAGTAGTTGATTGAAAAAAGGGGACAAAGTTTAGGTTGTTGTTTATAAAATGGGTTTAAAGTTTATGTAGAAAAATAACATTTAAAACTTTATGTAGCTAATTATAAAAATGAATAAAGTTAATGTATTAAATATGATTTTTACCCAGTACTTTTATGTTTTTATATTACTATTTGATTGTGGTTCCACTTTAGATAAAAATGATACATTGTTGCAAAAGAGTTATTATTCTTCAAATTGTAACATGCACCATTATACACCAAAATCGGAAATAGCAAGAAAAAATATTATTTTATTAAAGAAAAACCCTAAAATATACTAGAGTTGAAAATATTCCAAAAAATATACTACTTAAAACTGAATTTCCAATCGATTTTAAGATTGGAAAATATTCCAACCCTAATGATCTTAGTAACTTTAAAACCCACAATTAAATTGTTGATTTCATTATTTAATGAAATTGTCACTTAAATTTGCTAATTTTATCATGGTAATATAAAAACCACAACCCTCTTCTTCTTCCTCCTTCTTTAGTTCACACTTTACTATCTAGCATTGCACTATAATTTTGCTCTCTTTTACACCAAAATTTGGGCCCCAAAAATTGTGTTCAAAACATGGTAGAGGCTCGATCTTTAACTTTATTTTCAATGGAGAAGGGGTGATTCTTTAGAGTTTTGTTAGACTTCTCTCTCTCTCTCTAGAAATTTAATCCACATAAAAGGTAATTTTTTATTTTAATATGATTTTTTTCCATTCCAAAAGTGAGTAGCTATTGTTTAAATCGTTTTTATGGTGGTGCATTGTCAATATTTGTAGTTTTATTTTTTTTTTTTGAAATTTCCAAAAGCAAGTTTGTTTTGGTTTCCCCACCCTTAAAATTTGCTTGATAGCTTTAGAATGATGGTGCATTGTAGTTTTATTATCTTTTTTTTTTTTTTTTGGTGCCCAGGGGGTTTGGGTGGGGAAGGGGAGTGAATTTTCCTGCATATATGGAAGTTTTGTTACTTTGAAATTGTAGAAATGTAATTTTTTTGGCGTGTTCCCATTATATGGAATTTGGTGTTGCAAAACCCAAAAAAAAAAAATGTTCAAATTAGGGGTTGTGACATAATTTGTTCAATGATGTTATGAAAATAAGATGTTTTCATGATCTTTTGGGAATGGGATGTTAGCATTAAAAGTAGTTTCTCATTAACTTATGTCCATATTGAGGGGGGTGCACAGTGAATTTTGCCAGCATCTATAGAAGTTTTGTTATTTTAAAATTGTAGAAATATAGATGTTTTGGCATGTTCCCTTTTATGTGGAATTGGGGTGTTCATAAACAAAAGAAAAAATGTTTGAATTAGGTTTGTGACATAAGTGCTCAATGATATTATCGATAATAAGATGTTTTCATGATTTTTTAGAATGAGATGTTGGCATTAGAAGTAGTTTCTCATAAAACCCTATGTCCATATTTGAAGCTGAAGGCTCTTTGACATGTGAGAAAACTTTTTGTTTTAATTTGACAAGTGAAAATGTTTGAGGTTAAAGTAATCTCCCTATGCCATGGGAATATTGTGGATGCAGATGATGAGGTGTGCTATAATAGATACCCGACAAAGTGGTTGGAGTTCCTAAATTATGACCAGTTTTTAAATATTTGAAATCGACTTCAAATCGATCATGTCAACAATCAGATTAAGTTAATCCATAAGTGCCACATTATTGGTAGTAGCAAGGATCATTTTTTTCCATACCTATAAATGATGATTGTGATGTGCACCAGATGTTGACAAGTTTCACAGGTGCATTGTAGGGTTAGTTGTATTGTTGAGTTATATGTGCAAATATGTGAAATCAAATGGTTTTCTCAAAAGAGAACGATTTAAAGGGGATATTAATGTTGATGATAAAGTTGAAACTAGGTACTTGGGAATCTCAGTTTATTGAAATGACTCAAGAAGCTTGAAATTAATAATAAAACGAGACAAATGAAAATAAATAGGGAGATAGATGTTGATATTGATGAGCTTTTCTACTCCTTCTAATGATGTTGATTAAAATTCATCCAATGATGATGATTTGTGTTGGTGACAATGAGGAAGTTAAAGGTTAGGTTAATCTTTAAGTGAGCACATGGGTCAAACAAGAGAAATGACTTGGGTTTCTTAGCGACATCAATGATGTTGGGAATTCAGACCTTATGCCATTCTTTTCAACGAGTGTAGGTAGTGGATATGTATTTAAAGGGAACATGGGTGAAGGAAACTTGAGCTTTAGTAAGAGTTTAAGGTGGCATGTGCTTTAAGAGGAAAGAGCAATTGACTAGGTAGTGAAAATTTACATCATATGTAAGCCTCATAACTATATTGTGGAGAAATCAGCTCCCAAGTTCTAATTAGAAAGATGTACTAATATCACTAATGGTTGCAAGTGGAGACTTCATACATACTTGAAAAGCATGTTAGGTGTTTTAAAACCCAAAGGTTTGAGGGTCCTCATACATGCCTAAAACCATGCTTTTAATAAAGATCACCTTAGTTGGACTCCACCACTATAGCCAAATTTCTTATACTTGAGGTATAAGATAACCCCAATTGTTAAGATTAAACACTCTAAGTTTCATTTACAAGGAGTTTTGATACACTATACATGTGACGAGGTCTAAGAGGCCCAAGTAAAAGGGCCCCTTGAACAAGTAAATGGCAAGTGGGAGAATTCATATGTTTACTCATACACCTACTAAATGCCATAAAAGAGGTAAATCTAAGCACGATGGTAGAGTAAAATGTTTAGAAATTGGGCTATCGAGGCTACGTTTATATTTGCTAAAGTGTTATGAGCTTTGGATAATGTATTGATGCTTTTCTTTTACTATAGGTATGCTAGAAAAACAATCTTTTATAGATATTATAAACTATCAATATGTGTAAAGATTGAATAGTTCATAAACTCTTTCTTTACTTTAATCTGCTAATTATCATTGATGAAACTTTCATGTATGGCAAATATGAACAAATTACTTGTAGCCCAAAAAGTTTAGATGGCAGGAACCACATAATGCTTTTAGCATTTGCACTGGTGATGAAGGTATGAAGATAATTGGAGTTGGTTCTTCAAATGGTTCTTATTTTTTCTATAAGGATCAGACTAAGTTTTAGTTAATCCTTTTTTTATAGAGGCAAAAGGCACAATGGGGGTAGAAGTGTGTGGCCAAAGGGTTAGCCAGGGAGGGGTGTATCCCCATTTACAAGTAACTTAACAAAAATACAAAGAGCACCCAATACAAAGAATTACTAAAAAGCTACATACTAAGTGAATTTAAAAAAGTTTATAAGTATTATGAGGGGGTTCATATATGGTCAAATATTAAGCAAATACTTTAAAGCCCTACATTAAGATGGGCTCCAACTTATGATGGGAGAGTTCATTTTTGGTAAAAAGATACAAATTTTTCCAAAAAGCTAAACGTTCCCTTAAAAGAGCCAAAAACTTACTTGTTGCTACTGGTAAAGAAGACATTTTATAATTGCAATAATTTCTTTAATAAGAGTGGTAGTTTCATTAAAGCACTGGTAGTGGTCAGATATTAACAAAGTTTGCTCAAGGAAGTTTGAAGGTGGAAAGAAAGCATCCCACGGGCACCTGTTGTAACTTTAAATTACAATGAGCGATATTTGAAGTTATAAAAAAATTATGCCCTACCATACTATATATGGTTGAAAGGGGGGGTAACAACCCAAAAAACTATACAAATTAGGTCAATATATGTATTACCAAATGGTGGACTTATAAAACTCCCTGTCTCCATGCTTTGGTAGTAAAAGGAATAAAATGCATATGGATTACTTTACCTTTATTGGTCATTGGTTTTATTGGAAACAAAGTGGTACACGAACTTTCCCTTTTTCCTTTGCTAACAAGAAGAAATTTGCCCCCATTTCAATTCCCTTATGCCCTATGAAAAAGACTTGCTAGGGAGAAAATATGGAAAGGCCTTTAGAAAAATAGTTTCAAAACAAGATGGATATAAGGGGGGTTGCTCTAGGGATAACATTTGGTAGTTTCAAAAGGGGGAAAGGCACAAAAGAAAAAGGTACCCCAAAAAATAACAAGCAAATCACTAGGTCGCCCTTTTTTAAGATTAAGATGTACTTATGTTTTTTGCGTTGTTAAGTTTTGTTTTGATTAAAATGATCAATACTTTATTTTTTTCTTTCCTTTTTTTTCTAGTTTTGAGATTTATAGATGAAACCCGACCCTTAGATCATATATGTGGTCAAAATAGTTTATAGGTCAAAGGTAGTTTAGAGTGGGCAGGTAAGAAATTCCCCTTTTGCTACTTTTATCAAGTTTGGGTTTAAATAACTTTGAATTCTTTCAAAAAGTGCAAAAAAAAAAAAATTGGTTCAATGTTTCAAAATGAGGGAATGTTTTAGGGGCGATTGATGATGACAGTGACATAAATCTACGGGTTATGCTTTATACGGTGTCGCCATGCCATTCTTCAGTTGATTGGTACTTGATCTGGTTAGTAAAGGATGGCACCAAAGAATATACTTTCCCACTTCCTATAAGCGAGCTTATGTGTGTTAGGTTTTTAAACCCAAAGGTTAAATGTAGTTTGGCAAGTTGCTTTGGCAGCATGAACTTAGTAGTTAGTTTTGTGCCTTAATTATTGGTGTTTAAACCCCAATAGGGTTTTAAGGAAATTGGTTTTAAATTTGTATGGTTAAAAAGGGGAATTTCTACGATTTCCACACATGCAGGTGAGTCATCATCCCAAAATTACATAAAAAGCACCATTTTACAGTTGATAGGTGGTATGATGTTTGCCAATTTAGGGTTTTAAACCTTTTGTATCAATGTTTCCCCCCTCCAATCAAACCATTAGGCAACCAAGCAATATGCATAGGGGATTGGCATGTTTAAAGCTAGGTTGTATTGTCACCTCTACATTGCATTGCATGTTGATGTAGTTGAGATAAGGGGCCCCATTGGTGATATTGCAGGTATGGACATAGGAACACTTCCCTATATTCCCCCTTTGTGTTGTGAGGGATGGTAGTGGTTGAAGGTCAGCCACTGATGTGCAGATGGGGAGTTATTTTTTATGTTACCCAATTACTGAAACATTTGGTCACATAGTATTGAGATGCCTTTAACCGCAAGGTTGTAATTCCCTCTAAAAATTGATGATTAGGCCACATTTTAACATGTTATCTTTTAAGTGATTTGGATCCCATACATAGAGGAGGATGTTGCAATCGTACCCCTTTATTGTTAGGAGGGTATCATTTTTGGTTTACACGGGTGCCACTTATTTACTTCTACATCATGGGCTTTATTTTCCAAATCATATTATTCGACAGTTTGAAGGTCTCTAGACGATATCACAGCTTTATAAAAAACATTAAGATACCTCCATGAGGTAGACTTATGTAGTAGAACTGAGACTAATTAGGTGACTACCTACTCAGCTTAGTTAGAGTAGTGGATTGATTATCGATAAAGAATCATCCATTTAGAGCGAAGCCATAATGCCTCGAATGATAAACCCTAAGCTATGCCGCCTAGTTTTTGTAGATCACTTGATAATAAAACAGGTTAGTACATATCTAGTCTTCTCATTCTTAGGTGTTTATATGATTTGTACTTTGCACTTATAGAGGGCCCAAATTATTATATTAATTGTTGGTCCCAATTAGATTAATCAAGAGGGGGGTGAATTGATTAATTACTTAAAATTTCACTTTTCACAAATCAACTAAAACTCTTGACTAATAAAATCACATGAATAACAATAATGAAAGACAATAATGTGCAGTAAATAAAAGTAGAGAAGAATAGAATGCTCAGATATTTATAGAGGTTCCCCCTCGAGCGTCAGTCCTCTCTTCCAGCTCCCCGCCGAGGTCCCGGTTGTTTATACCGGTTGTGTTTCACTATATCAACAAATTGAAGATATACAACATAAGCCTCTTCAAGGTAAAGTCTCACTGTTGAGTCTTTCTAGCTTCTTCACTAAGCTAAACACTTAACTACAGTGATGAAACAACAAACAATTCCTTATTTACGAAAGGAATCTTAACAACATCAATGAGGAATAAAGATTTCCTCTAAATCCATATATATGTAAAAATTTTTGCTTGAAGATGTATGAGTCTTTTCTTCTCTGTGTATTTTTCTTTCAACAACGTTCTTTTTTTCTGTTGTTTACCAATGTTCTCCACTCCTTTTTTTATTTGAATTAAACACTTTTTTATATGGAGAAAACATAACGGCTACTTTCTACGTGATAATCTTGAATTTATTTTGAATTTTCAATTCAAAAATTTAAATTGGATTGTTGGAGAAGATCTGCATTCCGTGATTATTCTTGATAAGAATAAGCTTGGGTAATTAGTTTGACCGAGATCCTCTTTGGATATATCTCTTGGATTAAGTTTGTTGAAGATTTTCCCTCACATTGTGGAACCCTATCTTGATATTAACAACCATATCTCTTATCCTTTTCTTTGTAACTGCTGGATCTCCCAAAATATAGTACAAATATCCAACTTTAAATCTGGAAAAAACTTGTAATCTTAGATGATCTCCTTTATCATAAAATGAAATCTTTGAATAAAAATCTTGTAAAACTTTATGTAAATTAAAAAAAACCCCTTTATATAAAAAACCAACTTTAGTAAAACACATCAAGTATATTTCCCAAAAATACTTGACACGTGGAGCTAGGCCTTGAAATTTATTAAAACTAAAACGATATAAATTTAGAAGTAATCTAGAAAAATTCGTAAACAGACATGAAAGGTTCTGGAAGTGCTTCTGAAGCAAACCTGTTAACTGCCCCCTGTTTTGAAGGTTCTAAAAATGCTTCTAAAACAAACTGTCAAAATGTCCTCTGTTATGAAGGTCTGAAAGTGCTTCTGAAAGGTTAACACGATAACTACGGATACACTACACAAACTTCTGAAACACCTTCTGTCAGAACAAAAATAGTTTATATAACACTTTTGAAAGTTCTGAACAAGCTTCTGTCTCCTTGTTCAACTTTAGAAAAATTACGTTGCTATCTTCTGAAACAGTTCTGACAAGCTTAAACATTCGTTACACATTATTCCTCTTTTGTTTAACATCAAAACCAAATTAGAGAACTTAACATCTCCCTAACATTAACATTATTATTGGATAAAGCCCATCAATTATTTGGTATGACTCATTTGGCTAAGTTATAATGCCTAATTTGGGTTTAGTTTCCCTCTATTAAGGTAACTCAAGAAGAATTGGCTTGTTAGGCTTGAAACAGGGATCATTAGGTTAGTCTATCTACTTCCAACCCTTTTTTTGTAGGATTATGTACTCATGAGGAAAGCTATTAGCCCTAGGACCATAACAATTGCTACCTCCCTTAAGAGGACATGCTTGAGTCCAACGCCAAGGTAAAAAGACAAGGTTAGAGACATATGCAACTAAATATTAAAGACGTTCATGATGACTCATCTCTTACATCCCTTATTAGACCAGGTGCTATGATAAGCCTAGATCTGCCCACGTGTTTACCCTTTTTTTAACCTTTAGGAGAAAGTTCTAGCACTTATGTCCTTGCTCCTAAACCCATATA
>JBBMOL010003640.1:0-14873 GCA_037954665.1 Laguncularia racemosa | reverse complement strand
TTTTTTTTTTTTTTGGGGGGTTTTGCCCCAAATGGGTGCCCGTCCCTCACCCAAGGATAAACCCCCCGTATTTCCCTTTTTTTTAAAATTTTTAAATGTTTTTTTAAATTTTAATTTAAAATCTTTTTTGCTTTATGTTTTTATTTTTTTTTTTTTTTCTAAAAAAAAAAGGTAAGTTTTTAAATTTTTTTAAAAAGGGTTTTTAGGAAAAACATAAAATTTTTTTTTTTATTTGAAAAAAATATTTTTCAAAGTAAAAAATTTTATTTTTTTTTTTTTTTTTTTATTTTTAAAATTTTTTTTTTTTTTTTTTGTTTTTAAATTTTTTTTTTTTTTTTATATTTTTTTTTTATTTTTTCTAAATTTTTTTTAAAATTTTTTTAAATTTTTCATGTTTTTTATTTTTTTTTTTTTTAATTTTTATTTTTTTTTATAATTTTTTTTTTTTAAAAAAATTTTATCCTAAACTTTTTTTTCCCCCCTTTTTTGAAATCTAAATTCTATTATTTTTTTTTTTAAAATTTTATTGTTTTTTTTACATTTTTATTATTTTTTTTTATTTTTTTTTTTATTTTTCTACATTTTTAAACCCCCAAAAAAATTTTTTTCAAAATTTTTTCCCTTTTTAAAAAAAAAATTAAAAAATAAATAAATAAAAAACCAAAAAATTAAAAAAATAAAAAAAAAATAAAATCGGAATAAAAAAAAATAATTAAAAAAATTTGGAAAAACCCAAAAAAAGATTTCCCTGGAGGGGGGTTTCGGTGGGGGGTGGGGTTGGGGTCGGGAAATGGGGTTTTCCGGGGGGGGGATGCCTTTCCCCCCCGGGTTTCCGGGGCCCCCTTTTTGAAACGGGGGGGGTTCAAATCCTAGCTTTGGGGGTGCTAAATAAAAAGGGGCGGGGTTTGTCCCAAACGTCCCCTGGGGCGGTTTGGGCCCCGATCGGGGTTTCCCGGGGTTTTTGGGGGTTTCCCCCGATGCCCCCGATTTGCTCTTTTTTTCACTTTCTCTCTTTGTGTTTTCATTTTTGGTTTCCCCCTTTTAAAATTTTTTTAAAAGGGGCCTTAAAACCGACGGGATAATGGGTTTTTCTCCGATGAAGTTTTAATCGGTTTTGGGGGAAAAAAAAAAAAAACCCCGATTTGTGTAAATCCATCGATTTGTTGCTTTTTTCCAATTGGAATTGTTTTAAAAATTTCTGTTGAAGATCTTTGATTTGTGAAAAAAATCGAATAAAAAAGGGGCCAAATTTTGGTTTTTTTCCTTGCGGCGACTCCCCCCGGGGGTTGGAGATACCCGGGTTTGGGGCTTTTTTCCCCACCCAAATTTGGAGCTGAAATTTTGGGGAAAAGGGAAAAAAAAAAAAAAAAAAACCCCGGAAAAATGTTTCCCCCCAATTCGAACCTGGGCCCAAACCCTCCTGGGGCCCCTTTAAACCCGGGGTTGGGCCCCGGGGGGCTACCCCATTTTTTGTTTTTTTTAATTTAAAAATTTTGCTTTTAAATGAATGCGTTTTTTTTTTTTTTTTGTTTTTTTGAAATTTAAAAAATTTTTGAAAAAAATTATTTACTATTTATTATTCCCTTTCTAAAATCTTTTTCAAAATTGTGTTTTTTCCTTTTTTTTTTATTTTTTTAAATTTTTTTATTTTTTTATGTTAAATTTTAAAAAAAAAATTTGAAAAAAAAAAATTAAGGGAATTTTGATTTTTATGATTTTTATTCATTCCGGGGAAAAAAGGGGGTTTTTAAAACCCCTTCCTCTTTTATTTTAATTTTGAAAATTTTAACTACAAAGAAAAAAAAACCCTTTTTTTGGCCTTTTAAAATAGAAATGCCTTTTTTTGGGTTTTCCCTGGAATTTTTTTTTGGTGGGAAAATGCCCCAAGGCTAATAATCCCAGGTTTAAAAGATGGTCCAAAAAATTTTAGAGAAATTTTCCCCCCCCAAAAATGCTTTGGGGCTATTGGGGCGATAAAAAACCCCAAGCTTTGTGGGAAAAAATGTTGTTTAGGAAGCGTCTTTGGGTAGAAATTTGGGAAAAGGAAAAATTTTCTTGGGGAAGCCCCCTTTAAAGGGAGTTGGCAAAATTCAAAAGAAGGTCTTTTTTAACGAAACTTTTTTAAAAATTTTTCCCCAAAACCCCAAGGGGCAAAAAAAGGGGGGGCGGGAAAAGGGCCCCCTCAGGGGGTTAAAAATTTTAAATTTAAAAATTGGGGGAATTTTTTTTAAAAAGTCCCCGGGGGCTGATTAACCTAGGGTTTGGGTCTCAAAAAGTGCCCTTTTGAGCCCTTGAAAAGGAAATTTTTGGAAAAGGGGCCCCCATCTTGGGGGAAAACCAAAACCCTTATTTAAAAACGTTTTTGGGGGAAAGTTTTTAAAAGGGCCCCTTTTGAGGGGGCCCTTTAAAAAATTTTTAAAAATTGCCCCCTTGGGATAACCAAGAAAAATTTGGGGTTTGGAATGCTCAAAAACCCCCTTTTTAAAAAGGGCCCCCTTTTGGGAAAAAAGTTTTTAGGAAAAATTTTCCCATTTGGGGTCCCCAACCCTTAGGGTTTTTGGGGTTTTGGTCTCCAAAAAGTTGTTTCTTTTGAGGCTGACCCTTTTTAAAACCCAACTTTTTTTGGGAAAAGTCCCCTTTTTTCCTTGGTTTTTAAAATTGACCAAGAAAAAAAATTGTATCTAAAAAAAGGGCCCCCCCATGGGGAAAACCCTTTAAAAATCGGGAATGCCCCCCTTTTTGGGTGTTCCCCCCTTTTAAAAGGGGAAAATTTTTAGAAAAGTCCCCAAAAAATATGGACTAAACCATCTTATCTTCTGAATATTTTTTTTTGGGGCTGAGCAAAATGATGTGGCTTTTCTGTTTTATTTTTTTTTTTAAATTTTGCTTGCCATTTTTCCCGGGGGGAAGCCCCCAAAAAAACCCAACCTTCGGGTTGGGGGGTTTTCTTCCTTCTTTTTTCCCCTTTCAGGGGGGTTTAAAAAATTTTTGGTGCCCCCTTTTTTTTGGCCTTGGCTTTTTTTACGGAAATTGTTCCCCCAAAAAATTTTTTTGGTTCTAATGAAAAAAGTAGATAAAATTTTATCACAAACTTTTTAAAATTTTCATTATCTTTTTGTTTTCTTTCTTGGGTAAGTGGGGGGTAAGGGTTTTTAGGAAAAATTTTTTTGTATGAAAATTTGGGGGGGATTTCCCCATTGGGGGTATTAACTTTGTTTTGAAAAAAGTAAAAACTAACTAAAAAGAAATTTTACCGAAAAGGTTTCAAAACATTGGAAAAATTTTTAAATTTCCCTTTTTCCCAAAGGGGTAGTACTTTTTTCGCCTTTTTAAAGGGGCCCTTTTAAAAATTCCGGGACCATCCACGATTAAAAAAAGCCCCCCCAAAAAAACCCTTTTTTACTAAAAAAAGGGCCCTTCGTATTGGGGTAAATTTCCCCTGGGGTTTTGGGCATTCGGGAAAAACCCCTTTCCTTGAAACCAACCCCCCTTTTTTAAAGTTTTGGGTCTCATTTCTTTTTTAAATGTCGGCCTTTTTTTTTTGGGGAACCGGGCCCATGACATAGTGGGTAACCCCTTTTTTCCCCAATTTGCTGACCCAACCCCTTTTCCCTTTCCCCCCTCTGTTTCAGTTTTTTATTTTCCCCACGGGATTTTTAATGATGGGTTTTTAAAAACTTCAATGGTTTAAAATGTTCTGTACCAATCCCCTGGGGGGGGGAAAGCCCCCCCAGATTTTTCTTTTTGAAGCCCCATAAAAATAGAAAAACTAAATTTAAATGCCCAACCCTTTTTAAGTTGTTTTATTTTTTCGAGATCTTTTTGGGTTTTTTTTAGTGCTTTATGCCCGTTCTTTTTGGGTGGGTTGGGGAGTTAAATTTCTGTGGTTTATGTGGAATTGTTGACAAAAAACCTGTCTTCGATTTGTTGTTGAGTTTGGGTTTTCCCGTTGTGGGTTGATGATGGACTCAGGAACTCCATAGGGCTATTATGTCCCTTTTTAAGAAGCGGATTTTTTCCCCTTTGAAAATTTTGGTTATGATGGCTTCAAACCCATTTGGGGGAAATAATCAATCGCTATAGTATGAATCTGTGGATTTAGTTCGGGGTCGGGTGATGGGGCCTATTAGGGTCGATTCCCCACATGGGAAAAGGGCCAGGGTGCTAAAAACCCAAGGGGTAGCTTTTGGGGCGGAGCATTTACCCGGTTTGCGTAGACTTGAACAGTTGACAGTGCTTACTATTTTTGCAACCCGTTTTCCAGGGTTTAACCCTTTAATTTTCCAAACCCTCTTTTTTTTTTGGGGGCAACATGAAAGCCATTCATAGGGGGTTTCCCACATACTCCCTCATGTACTTCCTTTTATTCGAATGCTTCATTTTTGTCCACACATCTCAAAATTTTGGTATCAAAATGATCTTTTGTAGAGTACAGTCCCACTTAGTAAGAAATGGCTTGCTAACCTTATGATTGTTCTTTGGTCATTCTGTAGCCATTTCAGGGTATCTTACTTTCTTGGAGGAAAGTCTTGATGTCGTGATACTAGGGCTTGTACTTCTTTGTACTTTTTCAATGGTTAAACACAGTAGGCGGGCGTCTTTCGATGTTACTTTCATCGGTTGAAACTTGGCTTCCTCTATTATCTGGATCATTAGATGCTGTGTGGCTAGTGCATCTACAAACTGATTCTAAGTTCGCGGCATGTATGTGAAAGAGATTGCCTTGAATGTATTCGATTTGCTTCTGTCAAGTGTTGATGATAGGTAGCAGTTTGGGTCTTTAGTATTGTATTTACCCTCTTGTTTGTAGTAGATGAGCCGGACGTATACTCCGTATACTTCTTATTACACGGATTTCCATTTGGACATGCATTTTGAGGACCAAGGAATGCTTGCTTCAATATTAAGCGTTATTATTGGTATGGGAAATGTTAGGCTTGTCGCTGCCAGGGGAATTGGTTGCCGTCTGGGGAATATCAATACTGCCCCATCAACACTACCGTATACGTTGGCGGCTCCATCGAAAAAACAGTTTTCTATTTTCGGGTTTTCTTTCTCTATCCCAAAGTCTCCTTCCGGTATTTATTCCACTGTTAATATATTTCGTATGGGAATATTGGGCCTGTAGTTCTTGTCGTTTATTTTTTGACAGGGTGTTTGTTATTGGTCGGCTTAAGGCTGGCCCTTTCATCATAGCTCTAGATTTTTGTAATGTAATGTCCAATCTCGGATAAGAGCATTTGCAACATTAGAGACTTCTCCTATCAAAGTTGGTTTCTCTGTAAGTTTTTCTAAGGATCATGTCTTGTCAACAGATCTATTTGATAGTTAAAAGGTGTATTGCCTTAGTACATGCATGACCCAAATTAGGCACAACACATCTTCTCCACCTCTGATGTACCTTGTTCCCATATGTGAACCTTCTTGCTCAGATAATATATGAATCGCTCTCTTCCCTAGTCATCTTTTCTGCCCAGCACACATCCCATGGATTCAGGGAGTATAGTGAGGTATAAGAATAGGGCTTTCCTTTTCTCTCGGCGACTATCAAGACCGATGGTTTTATAAGATACGTCTTTGATTTCTTGAATGCCTCTTCGCATTCGTCGTTCCACTTCTATTTGTGGAGTTCTTCTATCACAGACGGGAATAATGGTCGGCATTTGTCGGTTGAGCTGTGAGATAAAACGAGCTATATAATTTAATACCTTCACAGCCAAGCTTCTCACATTTTTTAACGAGCGTAGGGAAACGGTAAACTCTATATAGACTTTACCTTGTCTGGATCAATTTTAATCCCTTCCTTGCTTATGTCAAACCCTAACCAATTTCCCCGTTGTGACCCCGAATGTGCATTTCTCTAGGTCTTACTTGAGCTGAAAGTTTATCAGTCATTTAATCAATTTCCTCAGGGATATCCTTATGGATTTTCCTCTTGGATTTCGGCTTTCATGTAGTCGACATATAAATTCAACCTCTCGATGCATTCATATCGTGAAGTATTAAGACTTTAGCTCCTCCTGATACATTGCACAGGCGTTTTTCAAACCGATGGACTTGGACTTTGTAACAGATTGTTAACCACGTTGTGATGAGGTTGTTTGGTTGTATCTTCTTCAGCCATTTTTTTAGATTTTATCCTGAGAAACCTTACCATGAATGACGAAGAGATGGTTTCTCCCGCAGTGTTGTCTTATATGACACATCCAATGTGAGGTAGGGGGTAGTTTATCCTTTGGCGTAGCTTGGTTTAAGTCCGGAAGTCTACGCATACACGTACTTTTCTGTTATTTTTCTAACGGGGGTCTTATTTGCTACCCTAGTCTGGTTGTAGGATACTTCATTGGGAACCCTTCTTCTAGTTGTTTCCTGGCTTCTTCCTTAATCTTTACAAACAAGATTGTCTGGAAAATACGTCTTCTCAGTTTTGTCCTTTTAGGTTTGGACATATTCCCCTGTGGGATAAGCTATGAACCACTATTGATTGGTCTAAACCCTGGACATGTCACTTTTTGACCAGGCAAACTCATCCGCATATCCGTTACATAGCTCGGTTATCTCACTCTTTTTTTCTTGGCACTCAGACTGGTCCTGCGATTTTGAAGGTTCTTAGGGTTTCCATGCTCCTAGATTTACTGTCTCCAAGGCTCGTCGATCGAAAATTCCGCTTTGTCTATAGTTTTTGCCAATGTTCTTTGATATTATTTCGTGATCAGGTTATCTCCTTCAAAACTGACCCAGCAAGCGGTTGGAAACGATATCAGCATTTTTACTCTTCTACCTGCGCAAACATTTCTTTGATGTTCGATGGTAGGAGTTATGGAAATCATATAAAACGTGAAAGCATATATATAAGAAGAAAACAAACGTAATTGAATTTTGATAAAGAAGTCTCAATAAAATTTGCTAATAATTGTTTCTCTATTTCGAGCTAACCTAGCGTTCGATGGATAACAAAAAACCAATTGTTAGTGCGGATGCTGGTTGGACGTTGCGGGGGATTGACCTTCCCTTTGTTGTGTCCCTCTTTCGTTTATCCGAGCTCTGAATTGATGTTTTCCTTTCGAAAAGATAATTGGTAGGTTGGGATGCAATCTGGGAGTCTATCGGTCTCCCCACTTCCATTCCTGCCTTTGACACCTCATGCTTGCGCTTCTTTCTGCGGCCGTAGTGAATGTACCCCGTCAAACGATCACGTGCTGCCCCCTCTTTAAACTGATGGACCTCCTTGCTGGAGCACCCACTGTTCAACTTCATTGAAAATCTGCAGCCCAAGGTCTCTTTGAACCTTCTTACCCTATATAAGGTATGGCAGTCTCTTTGTATATGTGTAATCTGTTCGCCTATTACTGTGACTATCCTGCCCGCTGGCAATGTAATTTGACGCCTTTAGTGAGACTAGTGGGGGATGGCTCCAGCGCATGTATCCAAGGTTCGTACCCAAAAGCAAAGTTAAAGACCCTTGGGATGGTCGAGGACCTGGAAAGCGATGTAGAATACTTGTGGACCAATTTCTTCTGGTAGGTTCACTTCCCCCACTATTTCTCTTTTTATAAGTCGAAAGGCATCTGACCCTCATCATGGAGCTTGGTTTTGATGTTGCTTGGATTGACCCATTCAATGTCGAACGTTTCCAATGGCAAACGTTGAGGGATGATCCGTTGTCGATGAGTACCGGGAGGACAATGTGTGTCATTGCACCTGACCACTAAGGAATTAATGGTTTGGTATGTTGGTCTCCCTCATCTCCTAAAAACTCATTCCGGGATGAGAAAGATATTCCGAGATCCATTGTAAAAGTCGGAGTCGCATACATGACCTATTTTTGTATGTTTGCGATGACCCTTTCGGGACCTGAATCTGTTTTAGCGTATTCTATATTAGTGCTTTCCCTGTGGGGCTCGGATGAGTTGGTGAGAAGGGCACATGGAGTGATACATGTGATAGAACTTTATTTATTTGTTCCATGATCTTGTTTTCACCTCGCTTGACCATCTTTGTAAATGCAGCGGTCCCCTTCTCTTCTTCTCCCCTTTTCTCCAAATTGGGTTCTTCAATCGGGACCTTTATACTTTGGTTCGTATAATCTTCAAAGCAAGTGATGCCTCCCACCATAGGAGGCCGCTCTTGTTCGAGGGCCCGATAGTCGAACGGTGCCAGCCTTTGTAGCTTTCTGCCGCTATCGGGACATTGAATACATATCTTTTTATTGGGGATTTGTAAATCGGTAATTGTCCCTCGTGCACCTGTTTAACCCTGGATTCTGTTGAGAGTTTGATCATGTTGATAGTCTTCCCCTCTTCATTTGACGGGTTGTCTTCTTTCTCAAATTCTGGCCCCATCCTATTGGCGCCCATACTCAGTCAGGGTATAAGAATAGTTTCTAATACTGAAATCTCCTGTGTGATTCTCCCACAGTACCAACCGTTGCGGTCTCGGTAACACCTGCTTTTAAATGTGTGCCTTTAGTGCTTCTCTTCTGGAGCATTGATGGGTTTGCTTCCTTCTGCTTATCCGTCGTATTATGCTTAGGGGCTTCTTCTGGGAATCGACTTCTTAGATGTGTTCATTTTATGGTGGGCTTGTGATTGGGCAGGGATTGGTGTTACATTGGGTGATGGGGCGTTCTCGAAATCGTCGTATGAGTCCTGCATCATTTAAGTCTTGGTTTTTGTGCCGGAGCCCGCTCCATAATCTTGTAGAATGCCCCTCTTATCCATTTGGTGGTCACACTGAGGATTGTGGTCACGAAATTCTTGGGCCTGTTACTGGTCACTTGGGGAGCTCGAAACTAATCAAGTTGTCATGCCCTCAACGAGCTGAAGTACTGATAAGCGTATGGGGATTGGAGTGTACTGCCTTGGGGCCAGGCGGCTGGGCGTGAACTTCTCATGGGGTTGTTAGGCTGGGGTACTTCGTTGGTCTGGAATGTCACACGAGTCCCAGATTTTTCTGCTTACTGAAGTGGGTCCGTGCTGACAGTGGGACTCTTTAGCTTTGTTTCTCATAAAGGGCCTTGTGTCGGTGTAAAACCCTAGGAGGCCGCCATTGTTTGGAGTCTGCCAGTGGTGATGGCATTCTCAATCATGAATCCGCTGCCAACTACCTCTGCAAATATGGATGAGGTCATGCCTTACAGGTGTGACAAGTGGTCTTGTCCAGGGTTTTGACTAATGTGGATGTCAATCTCTTCTCAGATATCGGGAGTGCTACCCTGGTGGCCTGGCTTCTCCAGCGGACAGTGCATACTCCTTGAATGGCTCAGAATGCTTTTTCGGGATCCCCAGGTCGATTTACAGATGGTGGCGATCTTCGATATTGAAATTATATTGGTCATAAAACGACCGGCTAGGCTTCTCCCAAGGGTTGATATGTTGACAGGGTCCAGGTGGCATTACCAGACAAATGTGGGGCCTGTGAGGCTGTCTGAATGTCTGGGCATGAGGGGCGGGGGGTGGGGCATGGTCGTTATTTGAGCTCTTGCTCATCTTTCAGGTCAAATAGCCCGGTGATGCTTTTGGGGCAGCAGGTACCATAATACTTTTCGAACTCTGGGGTCTTGAACTTCTCAGGGTATAACTCTTCCGCTGTATGCTGGCAGATTGGTGATTCCGTCATTGTTCATAACACCTCAAGGCCCTCAATGTTTTCATCTTGTCAATGGTGCTGCGGGGCAGAGTCGCTTCTCCATCTCCTTCTGCCACTCTCTTCCATTTCCCTTTTCAGGTCATCAGAGGTCGGCCTAGCTTTGACACTTCAGCTGACTATCAAAGGCCGGGTTAAAGGTTGGAATAATCTATTCATATTCTTGGAGGCTGTCCGTCCATTGCTTCCCCTTGATTGGCCCATGAATACTATTCCTGGGTTGGCGAGTGTGCCACAGGAGGCGTTGCTTTACAGTTAAGAGGTGACACTGGGTAGCAAAACTATTGGACCGTGTGTTCTAGGACTTGACCTGGAGAGTCCGAGGTAGTATTCAACATTGGTTGTTGTTGCGGTTGTCGCACTGCTATTGGCAATATTTCTGTTCTTGAACGTGTGTGGAATTGGACTTTGGGAGGGTTCGGTGGCTTTGGAGCCATCTTGATACCTGGGCGCATCATTTTTTTTTTTAGTGTGTTGTATGCAAAATGATATGCAGTGTTCTCGCGGATGCTAAAATGGAGTTAAACAATTAATTGACAATGTACATTTTGAATCACTGTACTTTTATTTATATTGAAAATCTTAGAGTTCGATATATAATAGATTACAAATTATGATTATTTCCTACGCTCTTTTGTCTTCTGTTGTGGAGGCTCAGATTCACATTGATGGAATAGCTTTTAATTCTTTGACTTTGCTTGGGTTCTTCTACAATTGTGCTTCCAAGCGCCTTGTTCCTTTGTCGGGGTTCTTTGTACATACATTCCTAGATGTCTTTCCTTATTAATTGCAGCTTCAATTATACCTCAATTACGGGCTTGACCTTGTCTAGGTATTATTCTATATCTGGATTGATCTTGTATGGTTTTAGTTGGGGTAACGTCTGGAAGCGGTATGCTCTTTCCCCTATCTTGTACATAGCTAGCGGATTACAAAACATCTATGGTGGATCGGGTGTTTTCACACTTCGCCATCACTAACTCCCCGTGGTCCACTTCAGAAGCTTAATTCTGGTTGATACCAAAGTGCTTTGACCTCTGCCAGCTTAGCATTATTCTCGGCTACCAACAAGGTTCGGTTCTTGGTACTCAAAGGTGACTTGTTCCTGCGAGGTCGACCTAAAACTATATCTGTTGGATGGTACCAAACTGGCGGAGCACTGTGTTGGGGTGATATCCACATACATCCGCTATTCCTTTTAAAAGGTACTGCCTTGGAAGTTATGCAGGTAAACGATGATTTTGCTAACAGCAGTCCACCTGGCGTCACTAGAATTTCCTCGGCACTGAATATTCCTAAGTACCTCTACCCAATTGTGGCTGGTAAGGTCATAGGGTTGCTTCTCCTTTTCTATACATGAGTCTACGAGATCCACCAGCTGAGGCTATGGTTTTTCGGTCCATGTTCAGGCCGAAGCACTTAAAGTAGCTTACAACCATATCAACAGAAGGTTGAGGCTTGAGCGAAGGCATCCCATGGCCTTTCTTCTTGAGGTAATTCAAGTTCCGGATCTGTTCAGCAAGTAGAGCCGGATGTAAGATCTTCCCTCCTCAAATTGGGTCACCAGCTCTGACAACTCGGTTAGTGGGGATATAGAAGGTCTCGGGTGGGGAAACTGCTAATGGTTGGCGAAGGATGTTAAGATGAAGTGTTCACCCTTCTCTATCTGTAAGTTTTGGCGGTCCCCCACACAGTATGTCCTTCCTATACCCATTGTCCTCTCGTGCGATGAACCAGGTTTATAAATCATCATACGTATGCAATATCCATTACAGTCTGCCTAGGCTTTGTTGGGAATGTTGTCTTAGGATGCCTAACAATTGCTATAGGTACGGCTGGCATGGCCTCAAGGTTGGTGCGTAGATTGATCAGTACAGTGCTGGAGACTGTAGCAACTGGGTGTACTCCTCTAAGAGTAGGGGGTGATCTCATGCGTGCCGCGGGGGGAACCGATGAAGAAGGCAGCGGGCTCGATTTCCAAATATTGGAGCATGGCCCGGACTAAAGGAAATTCACCTATATCTTTGTCGGTGAGAGGATGGAGCTGATCTTTTGCATGGATGAAGGCCTGCTCCTTAGGTTGTACAAGGTAAACCAATGGTCCCAGTACAAATTTGGGTCCTAAGGTTTGTACCTGGAAATTCTTTGTGGAGGAGGCAGAGTCAAATGCGATGCTAGCCATCTATTACAATAAAGGAAATTGCCTAATTACAAACAAGAACTATGAATATCATTACAGGGAAAATAACTTTTGAACTCCAAAATAAAACAACATACCATACCCAATTTTGTAATCAATTGTCAACCCTTTTGTGCATACTGTATTGTAGCTAGGTAGGTTCTAATTGTGTCCCCAAGCTTTTGGCTCGTGATACTAGTATTCTCGGTAAATGGATCTTCTGGGCCATGTCGAAGCATTGGTGGGGTAAGCCTAATCGGTCCCCGAACGGTGATCTCAACTCAATTCGCCCTGAAACCTTCACAATGGGTCCCCGACTTAGGTTTCTAGGACGCGATCCGGGTTCGAACCGCATCTATTCACTCCACAAACTTATGCATCGTCCAACCCCCACAGTAAAAGAAAACTAAAATCTAACTAATCCCTGAAAAGTTAGTATCAGAGTAATAAATTGAAACTTAAAAAGGAACAAACGTGAGGAGATTCAGGTGGCTAGCATATTGGAATGGGTTCCCCAACAAGTCGCCATCCTGTCAAGTCTAATTTTTTTTAATTCCCATTAATAATCGATCTAGACAGACCATATGCTCTCTAACTGTTAGATCTCAACGTAAATTAGGAATTTTGATTGGATTTTTGGAAGTCGCCACCCAAATGTGGTTGGGAAATATTGATTTAGGAATATAGGAGCGGATTAGTCTTATCTTTGGAACACACTAGTAGTCGTTATTCCCTCTTCTCGTTATTGAAAGAGGAAATAGGGAAAACCAGAGTTTCTAAGGCCGGAGGCTACCTATTAAACCTTACGGTTAACACTAATATCACTCAATATTGTTTTCCTATTTAAAATGTGTTTTATTATGTTTTTGGAATTATTTCAAGAAAATGACTTTTTTAGTTCATTTTATGGGTTGACCCGATGGGTGCCTACTTACATGCTATCCAGGATCAAAACAAAGCCGTAGTTCGATTTCTGAAAACGTTTATAGGGTGCTTTGTGAATTTTAATTTTGAAATCTCTTTTGCTTAGGTTTTTATATTTTTTGGGATTTTCTAAAAAAAATCTAAGCCTTAACTTTTTTCTGATTTTTGAAAATGGTTTTTAGGAAAAACATCAATTATGGATTTGATTTGAATATGAAAATGATTTTTCTAGTGTTAAAACTTTTTTTTTCTATTTTTTTTTTTTAAATTTTTGAATTTTTTATTAATTTTTATGATTTTCACGATTTTTCTTTTTTTTAAGATTTTTAATGATTTTTCTTATTCATTCTACAATTTTTTTATAATTTTCTCTAGAGTTTTCTGAGTTTTTATTAGTTTTTAATGATTTTTATTGATTTTTATAATTTTTGTGAATTCTTTGTTAAAAATTTTACACTAATAAACTATTATTGTTATACTATTTTGAAATTCTAAAAATTCTGTATTATTATTTTTTATAATATTTATATTGTTTATCTACATTTTTTTATTTTTATTGTTTTATTTATTTTTTCTAGGTTTTTTAATCTAGTAAAATAATCTAATTTCTAACATTTTTTTTCTATTTACGAAAACAAATAAATATTAATAACTTAAATAAATAACAAAAATTATTAAATAAATATAATAAATAAGATAAATCAAATCGGAATAAAAATAAATAAAATTAATTAAATAAATATATTGAAAAATAATCCGGAAAATCCGACTTACATAGATCAGGGTCAGTGCGCGGGTCGGTCATCGGTCGGGTCGGATCGGTCGGACCACGGCGGTGAGCTCGTGATGCTTTACATTCTCGGCGTTCCGGCCGGTTCTTTTGGTCTCACGGTTGAGGGTGTCGATCATAGTTTCCGAGGGTTCCGAATCCTAATGGTGGTGGTGGTTTGCTCCCAGAACGTTCTCCTGGTGGCGGGTTGCTCCGATCGGCGGTTCGCGGTTTTGGGCTTTCTCTCTCGATGCTCTGCCGATTTGATCACTTTCTCTCAATTGTGATTCTGTCCTCTGGCTTCCTCCCTTCAATTTCTATTTATAGGCACTTGATAACCGTGCTGAATAAAGGCTCCGGATTTCCTACAATCGTTGAAGCTAGTAGGATTTTCCTCAACATAAAAAAACACTTCTGATTTGTGGCTAATCCTCGATTTGTTGCGATTGCATTCCAATTTTGAAGACTGTTTTATCTCATTTCTGTTGAAGGATCTATTGGATTTGTGTAAAAAATTGAATCCAAATTAGCCCCAAAAAGTTGCGAATTTTTCCTTCCTCCGTGATCTCGGACTCGATGGTAGAAGAATGATCACGCGCCCGGCGCGTGAGTTTCCTACAGCCATTCGGATGCTGGGCCAACATGTCCTGCGATAAGTGCAAAAAAAAACTCAAAATACGGGCAATTGCTTCCCCGCGATTCGAAACCTGCGACAAGCCCTCCGCGGGAGCCTTAGCCCTTGGGTCCGTACCAACTGGCGCTAACCCATTTTCTGGATTTTTCTATTTTTCGCAACTTGCAGAATATGCAATTCGCGATTTTTTTTTTTTTTTTGTATTTTTTTAATTTTCAAAAAATTTGTACAAAATTATATCTATTTCTATTTTGCCATTTCTGAAATCATTTTCTGGAATGATGGTTTTTCTATTTTATTTTTGATTTTTTGAATATTTTTATTATTATTGCTAATTTTAAAAAAAATTGGAAAAATTTGGAAAAATTAAGAATGAGTAATAGGATTATTATTTCATTTCCTAGGGCATAAAATGGGGTTTTTCAATGTGTTTAATATGATTGGTTAATTTATTGATTTGTTTGATTAACGAAGTTTTTGCAAGATTGATCATTTAATATATCTCGCGTTAATATGATGGTTAACATAATAGTTAATGTGAATTATAGCTAACTATGTTTGCATGTTTGATATGCTTGACTAGCATATTAACATGTTTGATGCATTTAGTGGTCAAAGTTTTCATAATAAAAAGATATTTTAATATTAGGAAGGGAGCCATTGTGTATACTCTAGGTGATATGGTGTAATCACCGCTTAGGGCCAATTAGATTTAGTATGTT
>JBBMOL010003639.1:0-14875 GCA_037954665.1 Laguncularia racemosa | reverse complement strand
ACCACAGGTGTGATTGTCTCTCCCCCTTTCCGGGATGAATCTCATCTACAACATAAATAATGACCCATTGTCCACTGAGGTGTCCCCTATCTCAACCCATTTCACTGATATTATATCCTCCTTTTCTAACTCATCTGTATGTCGCTATATTCATGGTCTTCTAATGGTTGGCCCAACTGCTCATTGTCCTCTGAGACCTCTGAAGGTGAACACAATTGTCCCTGTACATTTTGGCCCTCTAATGGTAAACTCATCTGACTCTGATCCCCAGAATACTCCAATGGTGCACTCAACTGCTCGTGAACCCCTGGTATCTCTGAAGGAGAACATAACTGACCCTGAATAGTTTGGTTCCCCGGTAGTCTGCTCCTAGTATCCTGGAATGAATAGGATTGTCTCTGTCTTTCCGCTATCAAGGCTAACTGTATAACCTCATTTTGACACCATTGGAGTGCCAGGGGTGTACAAGAACAAGAGGTTAAAGTTAAACAAGACAAGGTTGCTGAAGAGGAACAAGCCATTACATAGGGTAAGGAAAAGGAGCTTAATAAGGAGGAAGATCTAGGAAAGGCCAAGACATCAACAAGTTTATACAAGCCTCCATTTCCATACCCGGGCCACTTGAAAAATATAAAGAGTAAGAACACTTGGGTAAGTTTTTAGATTTGTTTTAAACAATTGCATATTAATATACCGTTTGTGGAAGCTCTTGTGCAGATGCCTAGGTATGCAAAGTTTTCGAAGGATTTGCTCTCAAACAAGAAACGACTGAAAGAGGTTTCTACTGCAGTCTTTGGAGCAGAATGTTTAGCTATTTTGCAAAACCAGTTGCCTAAGAAACTCAAGGATCCAGGTAGTTTTACTATTCCATGCCTAATAGGTGAACTACCTGTGGAGAGAGCCTTAGCAGACCTTAGGGCAAGTATAAACTTGATGCCTTATTCACTATTTAGGAAGCTCAAACTTGGTGAGCCAAAGCCTATAAGGATGAGTTTGCAGTTGGCTGATCGCTCGGTCAAATTCCTTAAAGGAATCATAGAAGATGTCCTAGTAAAGGTAGAAAAGTTCATTTTTTCTGTTAACTTTGTTATCTTGGACATGGATGCAGATGTAGAGGTCCCGCTGATCTTGGGACGACCATTCCTTGCTACTACACGAACGGTGATAGATGTTGCTGATGGGAAACTGGTTTTAAGAGTGGGTGAAGATGAGTTGAATGTGACAATCCCAGCAGCTTTGAAACAATCTTTAAGTGCTGATGATTCTTGCTATGCTATTGACTATGTTGATATGTCTGTGATGAGTTCTATGTAGGAATTGTTATGCCGTGACCTTTTGGAATTTAGCTTGACAGCAATTAGAGGAGAAGAGTGTGAGAACTTTGATATTCAGAATGTGATGGCTCAATTGAATGCTTGTGAGGAGGTGGTGTGTAAAAGAGGGTTTAAGAAGATAGGATCAAGTGAGGAAAAAAGGCTGAAACCATTGGTTGAGGAACCCCCAGAACGCGAGTTGAAGTAACTCCCAGAATATTTGGAGTATGCTTTTCTGGAGGTTAATTCTAAACTCCCTATCATTATTGCTGCTGGTTTGACAAGGGAGCAAAAGGATAACCTATTGGGGGTCTTGAGGGAGCATAAGCGTGCTCTCGCTTGGAAGATTTCTAATATTTGGGGTATTAGTCCTTCGTTTTGCACCCATAAGATTTTGCTTGAGGATGATTTCAAACTAATGGTGCAACCTCAGAGGAGGTTAAACCCCAATATGCGGGAGTTTGTGAAGAAAGAGGTGACCAAACTCATGGATGCAGGGTTAATATATCCTATCTCTGACAGTTCTTCGGTCAGCCCTATACAAGTCGTACCAAAGAAGGGTGGAATGATTGTGGTGCCCAATGAAGGAAATGAACTCATGCCCATGACAACTGTAATGAGATGGCAAGTGTGCATAGATTATAGAAGATTGAATGAGGTAACTTGCAAGGATCATTTCCCTCTCCCTTTTATGGATCAGATGCTTGAGAGGTTGGCAGGACATCTATATTACTGCTTTTTAGATGGAATGTTAGGGTATTTCCAAATTCCAATTGCTCTTGAGGATCAGGAAAAGACTACGTTCACTTGTCCTTATGGTACTTTTGCGTATAGGCGCATGCCTTTTAGGTTATGCAATGCACCAGCGACTTTCCAACGGTGTATGTTAGTGATTTTTGAGGACTTAGTAGAAGACATCATGGAGGTCTTTATGGACGATTTCTCCGTATTTGGTGATTCTTTTGATGATTGTCTCATTAACTTGGAAAGAGTTTTGATTCGATGTGAAGAGACAAATCTGGTGTTAAGTTGGGAGAAATGTCACTTCATGGTGAAGGAGGGCATTGTTCTAGGGCATAAAATCTCTTATAGAGGAATCGAAGTGGATAGTGCAAAGGTGGACACAATTGTAAAACTTCCACCACCTTCTTCGGTAAGAGCCATTCGGAGTTTCCTCGAGCATGCCGGTTTCTATAGAAGGTTCATTAAAGATTTCTCTAAAGTAGCTCGGCCTCTGACACGGCTATTAGAAAAGGACATGCCTTATGAATTCACCAATGAATCTCTTTAAGCGTTCAATACGCTTATGGAAAAGTTAACCCAAGAACCTATCATGGTGGCTCTTAATTGGGATCTTCCTTTTAAATTAATGTGTGATGCAAGTGATTTCGCTATTGGAGCAGTTTTGGGACCAAGGAGGGATAAGCATTTTCAGCCTATTTACTATGCTAGTAAGACCCTCATAGGTGCCCAAGAGAACTACACGATGACTGAAAAGGAACTTCTAGCTGTAATTTATGCTTTTGACAAGTTTCGGTCTTATTTAATTTTATCTAGGGTAATTGTTTACACTGACCATTCAGCTCTCAGGTACTTATTATCAAAGACAGATGTGAAACCGCGACTCATTCGGTGGATCTTGCTTCTACAAGAATTCGATTTGGAGATTCGGGACAAAAAGGGAGTTGAGAACCTAGCTGCTGATCATGTATCTCGATTGAAGAACCCGAAATTAGAGAAATTGAATGAAGAGGATATTGATGATACTTTTCCAAAGGAAGGCCTCTATTAGATTAACAAGGTAAGTAACACCTCTAAACCTTGGTTTGCTGATTTTGCAAGTTACCTTCTCAGTTGAAAGGTTAAAGAAAATAGATAGTTGACTTGACTCGAACAAGTAAATTCGAGGGACGCCTTCTACGCTGAGGGGATAACGTCTGTTAACTTGAGTGATGAGCTCAGGATTATCGATTGAAAATTCGTTACATGAGTCGGTTAACTAAGTTAAGTACTTAATGGAAAATCTCCCAATTTTATTTTAAAGGACTAAAGGAAAGGAAAATCCAGGAGATAAGTGGATACAACATGTCTTTACTCCTTATTGCATTGCTTATAGGAGTAGTTAAGAGGGAAGTATACTTTACACTACTAGCATTGATCTATGTTCGATTTCACTTTTGGGAATTTGTGTTTAAATGATGAGAGTACTAGTTTAAGTCACTTGGATTAGCCTTGAGAATTCTAGTATTTGTATCTTGTAAACAACTAATGGTAGGATTGAGTAGAGATTGCATATTATGGGGGTAAACTATGAGAATCAATGATGCAAAAAGAAATTCTTGATTGCTGAGATAATGAAAATCTTGTCCTTGGTTTTTCTTTGGCTTTATTGCTTAAGGACAAGCAAACGCTTAAGTGTGGGGGAGTTTGATAAGTATAAATTAACACTTGTATTTTAGATGAATTATAGTTATTTTTGTAATAAGTTGATGTTATCTTGAAGAATTTTGATACTTAAAAGAGAAATATTTCAGTTTCAGGGATGAGGACCACTATTTTGAGAGGAGATATCGACTTGGATTGAGATAGGAGAAGAATACACAAAGAAAAATGCTTTTTGGAATAAACAGAGGAAGTATACGGGTGTGTATTTCCAAAGCATGGCTGTGTGTTGGGCTTGAAAAACTAACAAAAGCTTATAGGGTTGAAGGTACGGTCGTATGTAGGCTTATTCACAAAAGTACATGACCGTGTGTTATTGGCCGGGGTTTTTCTTTCTTTTTTTTACTTCAGACACTATTGTAAGGCACGACCGTGTATAATCGTGGGTCGAGACTGTATATATGGAAAACTTTGGCCGTTTCAAGAGATTCTTCAGTTTCCATATATATATCTCTTCGTTTTCCAAGTGAAGGGGTTCCTAACCGGAAGAAGATAGAAAAAACAACAAAAAGAAGAAGAGGAGGAGACCGGGAAAGATTATCTAAGGGAAAGCAACATCAACGGATTCATCTTTCTCTTCCGAAGGGTTTATGCACATGAGTTTTTCATCTTCATTGATTTGTAACTTAAAAACCATGAGTGGCTAATTTATTTCATACCCGAACCTTATGAACCCTAATTGTCATGTAACATTAGATTGATTGCATAGTTAATGAATAGTGGAATTCTATGAATTTATTCATGTTGTTCATTTAGTGTTGCTAATTTAATGTATGGCCAACATTGAGTTTGCATTGATTTCTTAGAAGTTGATTGGAAAATCTCTTATTTGAATAGATCGTACATGAATAAAGGAATTCGTATGTAATCTAGGGATAGAGAACATGAATTTTACGTATTAGGTTAAATTAGATAATTTAACCTGATGGAGGGTTCAAGAGTGTTAATTCAATTCTAATCGATTTTGATAAAAGAGGGATCTTTATTAATGCGATTAGGGTTAGGAGCTAATAAATCTAAAAGGAATATTAGCTTAGTGTTAGATACTCCGCGGTTCAGAGATAACCATTGCTCGTTAACTAATTTATTGAAAGGGTGAAGTTACACAACAATTAGAGGAGTAGTAAGGGTAGGGTATGCTCTTAATTATTGGATTTAGTAATCAAGTTATTGTGTTAGTTTTAATTACTTTAGGTTTTGTTAAGTTTTTTTAATTTAAGTAGAATCTCTCAAATTTGTGCGGTTAGATAGTTGGTTTAGAGTTATTGGTACTTGCCAATCCTTAAGGAAATGATACCTGAATACAATTCTATACTATTTCAATCGATAGGTGCACTTGCCTTAGTAATCATAACGGAGAGTCGTAGAAAAGGATTTTAAAATTTGTGTGATTACGGTCAACACCAAGTTGGTGGAGGACAGGGTCATCATAGTGTAAGTAGAAGACCTTGGAAGAACAACTTTAGGACCTTACTACCATTGTTGCTACACTACTAACAAGGATTGATAGGATGACAATGCTATAACCACCAGTGGAAAATCCTCAAGCACTACCAAGAGTAGCTCCACAAAACATCCAGAGAGAGGGAGCAGTAGGAGGAGGAAACAAGGGAAGAAGAATGGAAGGAGATCATTATCCCTATAGGGAAGAGAGGGATGATAACTTTAGGGTTAATCCTTACCCAAACAGAGATTTCAGGCCACCTAGGGGCTTGGAGTATGTGAAGCTGCAGATGCCTTCATTTGGTGGTAGGGGTTCAATAGATGACTATTTGGACTGGGAGGATAAGGTTGAGGGCCTTTTCGAATGTTATGAGATAGATGATAACACTCGAATTTGACTTGCTGCTGTTGAATTCATAGGGTATGTCACCTTATGGTGGAAAATTCAGTAATCAGCAGGCGGAGGGATGGAGAGGCTAAAATTCATACCTGAAGAGACATGAAAAGGGTTTTAAGAAAGTGGTTCATTCCTGAACATTATAAGCAGGAACTATTTATGCATCTTTAAACTCTAAGACAGGGAGCCAAAATAGTAGATGATTATGTACAGGAATTTGAAACCCTGATGATCAGATGTAGGTCTATAGAGCCTCTAAAGCAAACCTTAGAGAGTTTTGTATTTGTGTTAAAATATGAAATCGCATATGTAGTTAAGCTCTAAAGATATAGTACACTTGACGAGGCTATATAGCTAGCCTTGAAAGTGGAAAGGTAGAGGCGATCTAATCCATTCAAGGTTACTAGTAGCAGGCCTAATGCTATTACCAAGCCCGTGGGAACTGATGGTCAGTCGGGAGGACCAAAGGTAGTAGGAGAACTAGTCAGGGTAGTGGACAGAGCTACCCCCAACATAAATAGGGAGAAAATGACTTCTAGGAAGGGTAAAGAGGTAATAGGACCTGATGTTAGGTAGACTGTACTGGGGATAACTAGTGGAAAAACGCACTAAATTAAATGCTTTAAATGCATGGGATTTAGGCATATGGTTGCACAGTGTCCTAATAAGAGAGTCATCATAGTTATGGAAGATATTGGAGAAGAAGATGAGGATGAAAAAGAAACTGTAGAGCCTATAGACCTGTCTATAGCATTGCAAGAATACTATAACGATCAAAATGCTGAGGTACATGAGGATAGAATAGTTGAACAGTATTTACCTATTAATGTGTTGCATAAGGTTCTAACTATATCTCCTGATGCTAGGGACAAACAGAGGGAGAACATATTCCACACTTCTTGCAGGATTAGAGGTAACCTTTGTGTACTAATCATTGATAGTGGTAGTTGCACTAATGTTATATCTGCTGCATTAGTAGACAAATTACAACTATCCACTAGTCCACATCCTAGTCCTTATAATTTGCATTGGTTAAAAAGTCGAGATAGTATGCGTGTTACACAAAGGGTAAAGGTGCTAGTGAGTGTAGGAAATAAATATCATGATGAGATCCTTTGTGATGTAATTCCCATGCATGCCTTTCATTTGCTTTTAGGTAGACCTTGGATGTTTGATAAGAAGGTGTTACATGATAGATTTAGAAACACTTCCATGTTTCAAAAGGGAGGGTCTCAAATAGTATTGACACCTATGTCTCAATTAGAGGTGCACAATTTCCAAGAGCAGATCAGGACTATTTTTGTTCCTTCTCACAATTAGGCAAACAGGATGACAAAGGCATATGGGTTCAGTTTAAGAAATGACCCTCTAGATTTGAGGGCAATCTTTTAGAGGCCTAAGGAGATGATGGGAATCTACCCTGTGATCCCGATAGTCAAGGAACTTGATTTGGATGATGATCCAAATCACTCACATGTATTCATTTTCTGTATCTAATAATGTTTGAGTTGTAATATAGTAGATACAGTGATCAGTCTTACGGGATGCCACCTGACCTACACTTTTGATCAAATTAGGAACATCATTGGACTCACATTTAATGGCCTACTATGATCACAAGTAACTTGAAGAATCGACTCTTTGAAGACCATCTTTGTATTTGTTAGTTTTCTTTAAACCGATTACTTTGTAATCACTTTAGGACGTTTTTATTTGCGTGTATTTGTTGAATTAGGACCGACCTCATTAGTGGCATAGATGTAAATATTTGGACATTTTAACCCTAAATGGAGCAAGTATAAATACTTGCTAAAGTAGGGTTTGTAGGATCTTTTTGAACCACATTTTTCAGATTTGGAAAACGTGAGGAGCACCTCCTTTTTCATGAACTCTTATAATTTCTTGAGTGAGGTGTGACGAGTGGGATTTGATCCTTGTTGTGTGTAATATTAACAACGTCAAATCCATCCTAATTCCCAACTAGTGAGTCATCTCTGGTGAGGACTTAGTTTATCCTTTTTATTTATCATTCACACAATTTTTAGGGTTTGATTCAATTTGATTTCATATCCTTTAAACTGTGTTTAGTGAAATTGAATTCAGACATTGCAATTGTAAACTGTGATTCTCATTTGTTATTTATGTGATCATCATTTGGCAATTATTCTTCATGCCCCTTTTGAGAATTGTTAATTGGTTCTCAATTAGTTTTTGTGTGCTTATGCATTTGGATTTGGTTTTTAAGGCACATCACCACCATTGTTACTACATTAGCAACAAGGATATATCGAACGATGATGCCACAACCACCAGTGGCAAATCCTCAAGCATCTCCACCTAGGGTAGTTCCTCAAAATGTTCACATGGAGGGAACTGTTAGAGGTAATAGGGGTAGAAGAATGGAGGGAGATTAACATGCTCTTAGGGAGGAAAGAGATGATAATTTTGAGAATGACCCTTACCCAAATAGGGATTTCAGACCACCTCGGGGATTGGAGTATGTGAAACTATAGATGCCTTCATTCGATGGTAGGGGTTCTGTAAATGATTATTTGAATTAGGAGGACAAGGTTGAGGGTCTGTTAGAGTGCCATGAGATTGATGATAACAATTGAGTTTGTCTTGCAGCTATGGAATTCATAGGTTATGCTGCCTTATGGTGGAAAAATCTTGTGATTAATAGATAAAAGGATGGTAAGGCTGATATACACACCTGGTGGGACATTAAATGGGTATTGAGGAAAAGGTTTATACCCGAAAATTACAGGCAGGAACTATTTATGTATCTCCAAACACTGAAGCAGGGAGATGAAACAATTGATGATTATGTACAAGAGTTTGAGATGCCGATGATCAAATGTGGATTAGTTGAGCCTCTTAAGCAAACTTTAGCTCGATTTGTGTCTAGGTTGAAGTATGAGATTGCCTACATTATAGAGTTATAGAGGTATAATACACTTGATGAGGCTATCTAGTTAACCTTGAAAGTAGAGAGGTAGAGGCAATCTAACCCTTTCCAAGCCGCTAGTAATAGGTATGGAACTTCTACCAAACCTCTTGGGTCAGATGGTCAAATGGGAGGACAAAAAGGAATAGGGGAACATGCTAAGGCTTTGGACAAAAATGTCTCTAACACTGATAGGGAGAGGGATACTTCTAGGAAAGGAAAAGAGGTGGTTGAGGCTAATTTCAAGTAAACAGGCTAGGGTCAACCAGTGGGAAAATGCACTAAATTGAATGTTTCAAATGTATGGGTTTTAGATACATGGTTACGTAGTGTCCCAATAAAAGGATGATGACTGTTATGGAGGGAAACAATGAAGATGATCAAGAAGAAGTTGTTGAGCCTATGGATTTGTCCATAGCTCTATAGGAATATTATGATGGTCATGATGCTGAGACACATGAGGATAAGAGGGATGATAAATACTTGACTATTAATGTATTACGTAGGGTTATGACCATATCTCTAGATGTCAAGGACATATAGAGGGAGAACCTATTCCACACACCTTGTCGGATTCGAGGTAACTTATGTGTTCTTTTCATCGATGGTGGTAGTTGCACTAATGTTGTATCTGCTGCATTAGTAAATAACTTACAACTAGTTACTAGTTTATATCCACACCCTTATAAATCACATTGGCTAGATGACCGAAGTAGTTTGCATGTTACACAGAGGTAAAGGTGCCATTTACTATAGGAGATAGATATAGTGATGAGATTATCTGTGATGTTCTTCCTATGTACGCCTTTTAAATACTGTTAGGTAGGCCTTGGTTATTTGACAGGAAGGTGCTACATGACGGGTTCAAAAAAACTTACATGTTTTAGGAAGATGGTGCATGGGTTATCTTAACTCCTATGTCTCCATCTAAAGTTCACACATTTCAAAAATAGATTAGTAAAACTAATGGCTTCTCAAGATTTCAGGTCAACAAGCACACACAAACACTGGATGTTAGTCTAAGAAAAGACCCCTTAGATTTGAAGGCAAATCTTTTAGAGGCTTGAGGAGATGATGAGAATCAAGCCTCTAGATCTAGCAGTGGGGAAATCAAATTAGACAAATGAGCCCAAACATCTACATGTTATTTTATTTATCTAATAACAATTTGTCTTTGTATTGTAGTAGATAAATTTATCGGTTTTACAAGACGGCGAATAAAATTCACTAAGGATCAATTGTGGGTCATTCATGGACTTATATTAACCAAAAGAACCAGTCCAACAATTGTTCCATGGAAGTGAAGAACTGACCACTTTTGAGGGTTTATTTGTAATTTTCTTTTAGTGTTCAAACCGGTCACTTATGGGTTTTACTTGTAATTTTGTTTTGTTAAATTTACCCTATTCAGAGCACGTATAAATACTTGCTAAGTAGGTTTAGAAGGGGACTTTCGAACAATATACATTTCGGTTGCCTTTTGCGTGAAGGGTTTGACTCTTTTCACAAAATACTCTTATCAATTCAAGTTTAGATTGTAGCGAGTGGACTTGGATTTGTTGTGAGTAATATCAACAAATTACAAGTTGATCCTAATTCCAACTAGTGTGTAATATCTGGTAAGGAATTAGTTACTTTTATGTTGTTCTTGATTTTTGCAATTAGGGTTCAATTTTTAAGCTACGACTCATGCCATTTAGTTAGAAATTGGAAACAATTGTGCTTTTTTCTTTGATTGGTATTGGAATTCCAATTGAGTACATTGTAATTTCATATCAAAATCAAATTGGTTCGTGCTAGTAGGGTTCACATAGAAGTGGAATCATGCCATTTTTGTGAAATGTGTTTAGTTGATTCTTTAATTGGCTTTGTGTAATTGTATTTAGATACTAGGCACATCAAGGTAGATTGGCTAGTGGAGAAGAGAAAAACCAGTAAGCCTCTCCAAGAAGGACTAGACAGCCACTCAAAAGCACTTATTCTTCTTTCTTTCTCACTGGTTCAATTTCCTTTTTTTTTGAAATTCCTACCTCAATTGCTGGATTTCACTTTCATGAGTGAGAGGCCGGGAAGTGAATGTGGTGTATGGAGAAGAAACTCCTCTAGGTAGAGTGAAATATCTAGCTGAAGAAGGCTAGTTAATCAGCTTTACCAACCCCTACAATCGGAATGGCCCATCAATAATTGTGGTGGAGGAGATGCTTAGATCAGCTGAACCAGGATCCAGAAAAATGTTATAGCCCTTCAAAAACTTGGTGATGTATCCTCTATAGTAAATACCCTTCGCCTTGGGATCCGTGGCCTATCTGTGGAAATATTTAGTAACTTCCAGCCTCACATTAATTCTCATATTGTTGGTCATGCTATACATCTGAAAGATTTCAAAAGTGTTGATGACTCTATGGCTGCTTTTTCTAGAACCCATAATGTGGTGAAGTACTTGCATATATACATTGACCATGTAGAGGCCTTCGATTTAGAAAGATGATAGTGAGGGAGAGGGTCAACGCAGTCCACATAACCATATGGTTGTGCCCAATAAGATTGAGTTGTCACCCCCTCAGGCCATTCATTCTTCAATTACTGGAAATCGCAAGTATTACTCTCAGCTAATGAGTATAACCCCAAATAAAAACTAACCTTGGAAGGATGAAGAGTGTGCTCTTTACCATATACCTGGAACCTCATTGCCTAATTTGTGAGCTTCAAAGTGGTGAGAAATTCCAAAGTGATTCCTCTATAAGTCGGTTCATTAAACTTAACCAAGGTGGCCTAAGGACCCACATTTAACAGGGGGCGAATTCTATCTTCAATTCCGTATTCCCTAAGCAATTTGCATTCTAAATATTCATTGTTCCCAAAGGTGAGGCCTTCAAGCCTTTTCCTTCTCTCTTTGCTCCAAGCTTCATTAGAGAGTTTAAGCCAAACATTGAGGGATCTTGTGGAGGCTATTAAACTTAGGGCCTCTTTTAGATTTTGAGGTTTGTGAAGTAGAGGCATGTGGGGAGGCGTTTTGATGGGAATCAAACCATTTTCGACAGCAAGAACCATTAACCAAGCAATAGCGGACTATCAAACACATTAGCACTTGGCGTGGAGAGGAGTCACCATCCATGATGAACCAAAATGAACCGAGAGGGGCCGACTTATGTTGAGTGTTTGTTGACCCAAATGGAGCTTGAAGACCAGCTATTTCTATTATTATTTTTTTTTGTTTCTATAATTAGGTCTTCGTATATTGTGTTATTTGGTTTCTTTCCATTATTTTCTTTATGTTAATTTTTCCATCTTTAGTACAGGTATAAATACTTGTTATTTTAGGTTTTTTTGGAACACTTTTCAGATTAAAAAATTGACTTACATTACCGTAAGAGAGCTTGTCTTTTCTTGCAACTCTTATCAATTCTACCCTAAAGAATTGTGGCAAGTTTGCTTAAGAATTTTTGTGAGTAATATCAATCATTCTTAAGTCCTTTCCAATTATCACTAATGTGTAATATCTAGTATGAAATTGGATTTCATTTGTTCCTCTTTTCATTTCACGCAAATTAAGGTTCTTCTCTAGCTAGGGTTCACGCAATTTGGCTAGGAATTGAAATCAATTATTCTTCCTTCTTTAAATTGTATTGAATTATCATTAGAGCACATCATAATTTGGTATCAGAGCATAAGTTTGTGGAAGGGAATTCGGGAATCACAAATTTAGGGTTCTTGTTGTTCCATTTCGCAATTGAAGTTGTATGTAGTGGAATTGAAGTTCTTATGTTGAATTGTACCATAATACAATTGTTGTTGTGGTTAGATTCGAAGGAGGGATTGAATTAGGGTTCCTTGCCATGGATGACTTTTGAGGAATCATTATAATAGATTCCATTAGAAGTGTAATTGTGTTGATTGTGTAGTGTTATTCCTTGTTGGTTGCGAAATTGGAAGTGTGAAATTTCAGATTTTTTTTTCATTGTGTTATTCATCTTGCCGTGAGGTCACCACTGGGAAGAATAAGGAAGTCTTTTCAAATTGATTCCATAATTACTCTGTGTATAAATTGTGCATTAATTCCCTTTGAATGCACTTTGACTAAAGATTGGAATCATTTTTGTGTTGTGATTGTGGAAGTGTGCCGTAAAGTGTGTGAGTCTTGGTGGAGTTGTATTGTGTCTTTAAGTTGAACTTTGACGGAGTTTTGTATATACTGTAGAAGTGTTCTTGTGTATGTTGCACCGTGGGTGTGTGTGTGTGTTGCTATAAAGTGTGTGTTGTGGTTTAAGGGTGTGTTACACTGTAGGTGTGTGTCTGCTGCCATGGAGTGTTTGTTGTGGTTTAAAGGTATGTTGCATCATAGGTGTGTGTATGTCCTGCTGTGGAGTGTATTTTTTGTTTGAGGTTATGTGTGTGCATTGAAGTGTGAGTGTGACCATAAAGGTTTGTTGAATTGTTCTTATGTGTTATGAAGAGTATTGGTTAGAGGAATTGGTTTGTGAAGCTGTCATTATATAGAAAAAAGGGGGGAGGGGGAATTGTTCACAAGCTTAATTCAACAGCCTTGTCGAATGATAGTGTGAATGAGGGAATTGGCAATGAGGCCAATAATCAGGTTGAAGGTGGTTAGGGTCGTCATGTTGCAGGTAAAAGAACACCAAAAGGAACAACTACAGGATCTCACCATTATTGTTGCCACATTAGTAACATAGGTAGATCAAATGACGATGCCACAACCACCAGTGGCAAATCCACAAGTAACCTCACCTCGAGTAGCCCATCAGAATGCTCATAGGGAAAGAGCTGTTGGAGGTAATAGTGGTAAGAGGATGGAAAGAGATTATCATGCTTTTAGGGAGGAAAGGGATGATAATTTTAAGAATGAGCCTTACCCAAATTGTAAGTTTCAGACCACCTCGGGGCTTAGAATATGTAAAATTGTAGATGCCTTCATTTACTAGAAAGGGTTCTGCAGAAGACTACTTGGATTGGGAGGATAAGGTAAAGGGCCTATTTTAATGTTGTGAAATTAACAATCACACTTAACTTCGTCTTGTAGCTGTAGAGTTTACTAGTTATACCGCCTTATGGTGGAAGAATCTTATGGCTAGTAGACAAAGAGATGGCAAGGCCGAGATACATACCTAGAAAGAAATGAAATGGGTTATGAAGAAGAGGTTTATATTAGAGCACTATAGGTAGGAAAAAGGTTATTGGGGCTGATATCTAACAAACAGTGCCAGGATCAACAAGTCGGAAAATGCATCAAATTAAATTCTTCAAATGCATGGGCTTTGGACACATGGCTGCTCAGTACCCTAAAAAAAGGGTGATGACTGCTATGGAGGTAGAGAATACAGAGGGAAAGGAAGAGATATTGGAGCCTAATGATTTGTTAATAGTGCTACAGGAGTATTATGATGATCCTGATGCTGAGGCACGTGAAGACAAAGGAAATGATAAATATCTGTCTATTACCGTGTTGCGTAGGGTAATGACTATATCTCTTGATATTAGGGACATATAGAGGGAAAACCTATTCTATACTCCCTATCGGGTTCTATGTAATTTGTGTGTTTTTTTTTATTGATGGTGATAGTTGCACTAATGAAATAGCTACTGTAATAGTAAATAGACTACAACTAGTCACTAGTTCATATACTCATCCCTATAAATTGCATTGGTTAAGTGTATAAGACAGTCTGTCTGTCACTCAGAGGGCTAAGGTTCCAATCAGCACAAGGGGAAAATACCATGATGAAATTTTTTGTGATGTTCTTCTTATGTGTGCATTTCATATACTACTAGGTAGACCTTGGTTGTTTAACGGGAGAGTGGTGCATGATGGGTTTAGAAACACTTATGTGTTTCTCAAGGATGGTGAATGGATTATCTTAACTCCTATGTCACCAATTGAGGTACATGAGTTCCAAGACCAGATCAACAAAACTATTGGGTAATCAAGACTTCAGGATAACAAGCATTTGCAAACCAAGGTTTTTAGTCTAGGTGGTTTTCATGAATTCTCATCTAGAATAATGGACCCATTAGATTTGAGGGCAAATCTTCCACAAGCCCATGAAGATGATGAGAATCAAACCATTTTCGACAGTAGGAACCATTAACCAAGCAATAGCGGACTATCAAACACATTAGCACTTGGCTTGGAGAGGAGTCATTGTCCATGATGAACCAAAATAAACCGAAAGGAGTCGACCTTACATTGAGTGTTTGTTGACCCAAATGGAGCTTGAAGACTGGCTATTTCTATGATGTTATTTTTTGTTTCTATAATTAGGTCTTAGTATATTGTGTTATGTAATTTCTTTTCATTATTTTCTTTATGTTAATTTT
>JBBMOL010003638.1:0-14876 GCA_037954665.1 Laguncularia racemosa | reverse complement strand
TCCCTTTCCAAAAAGAGCTTCATATGGTCCCATTTGAATGGTTGTCTGGTAACTTTTAAATTCTAGGTAAACTCCATTAGAGGTATACGCCATTCCAATTCCCTAAAATGTCTAGTGCACATGCCCAGGGGCAAATTTTCCCAAATATTTGTTAGTCCTTTCACTGACTCCGATCCATCCGTCTGTGGGTGGAATGCTATACTAAAACTGTAGTTTGGTGCCCAATGCCTTATGTAGGCTGCTTTAGAATCTACTCACAAACCTTGTGTGTCTATCAAAAGTGATTGTCACTAGCACTCCATGTAGTCTAACTATCTCTCGTATGTATATCTAAGCCAGTTCCTCCAATTTATATCTGCACTGATAGGTATGAAATGAGCAAACTTGGTCAATCTATCTACTATAACCCAAACTACATCCTACTTCTCCCTAGTATTCGGGAGGGTTGTAACAAAATCCATTATCACATGCTCCCATTTCCACTCTAGGACTAGAAGAGGCTGTAATTCTCTAGCTAGTCTCTAGTGTTCTATTCTAATCTGTTGGCATATGAGACATTTGGCTACATATTCTGCTATTTCTCTCTTCATATTTCTCCACCAATAACAACTCTTCATGTCCTTATACATTTTGGTATTTCTAGGATGTATTGTGTAGGCAGAGTGATGCGCCTCTTTCATTATTTCTCTCTTCAATTCTACATCCTTAGGCACATATAGTCTCGTTTTGTATCTCAAGGTCCCTTCTGCATCTAAGTTAAATTCCGATGCCTTGCCTTGTTCCATTCTGCTCTTAAGCTCTTGAATGTCCTTATCTTCCATTGACTAGCTTTAATTTTATCCATTATGGTTGGCTAAATCCTTAAGGTAGCCATTTTTGTTTCTCACTTCTTGTGTTAAGACTCTTTGCACATGTCCTCTAACAACTCCTTCTGTGAAGTGATTAGAGTGGCTATATTGCCTTGTTTCTTTTTGCTAAAGGCATCTGCCACCACATTGGCTTTTCCAGGATGGTATTGTATTTCCAGATTGTAATCTTTTATTAACTCCAACCATCTCCTCTGTCTCATATTCAACTCTTTCTATGTAAATATGTACTTCAAGCTTTTGTGGTCAGTGAAGATTTTGCACCTTTCTCCATATAAGTAGTGTCTCCATAGTTTTAAAGCTAGCACTACAGCTGCTAATTCCAAGTCATGAGTTAGGTAGCTCTTTTCATACACTTCAATTATCGAGATGCATATGCTATTACCTGATTACCTTGCATCAATACACACCCCAACCCTTAAATTGCTACAAACTCTTCTCCACTCTTAGGCGAATTCAAGACTAACGTCGAACAACAATTTCTCTTTGAGCATCTGAAAAACTGACTTCGCATCTGTCATCCCATTCGAATTTCACATTCTTTTTTTGTTAGTCTACTGAGAGGAATTGCTATTTTGGAAAAACCTTTTATAAATCTCCTATAGTGCCTACTAAACCCAGGAAACATCTTTACCTGTATAACTGTCTTTGGTTTGTACCAGTCTACTATTGCTCTCACCTTCTCTAGGTCCATAAATATACCATCCCTATTAACCACATGACCTAAGAAGACTACTTGTTCCATCCAAAATTCACATTTACTGAATTTAGCATACAACTTCTCATCTTGGAGCCTACCTAATACTAGTCTCAAGGGCTCTTCATGCTCCTCAATAATTTTAAAGTATATCGAGATATCGTCTGTAAAGACGATTACAAACTTATCCAAGAAATCCCTGAATACTCTATTCATTAAATCAATTAATGCCAGTTGGTACATTCATTAGTCCAAAGGGCATCACTAGAAACTCGTTACTGCCCATATCTAGTCTTAAATGTTGTTTTCTGACTGTTCTCTTCTCTGATTTTGAGTTGATGATAGCCTATCTCAGGTCTACTTTGGAGAACACTTAAGCTCCCTGTAATTGATCAAATAGGTTATCTATCTTGGGAAGAGGATATTTGTTCTTTATGGTGACCTTGTTTAATTCCCTATAATCTATATAGAGCTCATGCTTCCATCTTTCTTCTTCATAAATAGGACTGGTGCACCCTAAGGAGAGACACTTGGTTCTTATGAAACCACTATCTTGTAACTCCTGTAATTATTTCCTTAGTTCTTCCAATTCTACTGGTGCCATTCTATAGACTAGTTTTGATATGGGTACTATACCTTGTACCAAGTTAATGTTGAATTCTATTTCTTTGGCTAGAGGTAAACTAGGAAGATTTTCTAAGAACACATCAAGAAATTCCCTCACTATCTATACTTCTTCCATCCTAACTTCTTTACTGGCTTCAATAGATATGGTTGCCAGTACACTTTTTCCCCACATCTCATAGGTAGGCAATCTAGTGGGTCTCTGCACTTCTAGCTTGTATTCAAAATATCCATCTCTAGGTATATTAAATTGTACCACCATGTTATGGTAGTCATTGGTGGCATGATATTTTGATAGCCAGTTGAAACCCAAAATATGAAGTTCTCTAATTTAGTTTTGATGTTAACAAAAGAGGAATAATGTGTAACGTTTTGCTTGAGCTTGTTAGAAGTTGTTTCAGAAGATAGTAAGTGAATTTCTCTAAATTAAACAAAGAGACAGAAGCTTGTTCAGAACCTTCAAAGGTGTTATACAGACTATTTTTGTTCTGACATAAGGTATTTCAGAAGTTGTGTACTGTATCCGTAGTTCTCGTGTTAACCTTTCAGAAGCACTTTCAGAACCTTTACAATAGGAGAACATTTGGGACAAGTTTGTTTCAGAAGCACTTTCAGAACCTATATAACAAAGAGAACAGTTGACAAGTTTTTCTTCAAAAGCTCTTTTAGAACCTTCCATGCCTGTCATGAATTTTTTTCCAAAATTTCATTCTAATTTTTATATCGATAGTTTTTAATAAATTTCAAGGCCTAGCTCCACGTGTCAAGTATATTTAGGTAATATACTTGATGTGTTTTACTAAAGTTGGATTTTATATCCTGGGGTTTTTAATTTACATAAAGTTTTTACAAGATTTTATTTTATGATAAAGTGAGATCATATAAGAATTACAGGTTTTATCAAGATTTAAGAGCCATGATGGGGCCAAGCGAAGAGGGAAAGTGGTTTTTTTGAAGTCCCTGACGATCACAAGAAATAAAGGAAAAGTTTTTAGGAAGCACTTAAGGGTTGTAAAGGATGTCCACGGAAGGGGGGCCGGGGAAAGGTTGGGAGCAAATGAGAATGCCCTTGCCTTGTAAAGTATAAGGGAAAAAGGGTTAAAGGGGGGCGTGTCTTTAAAGGCACGGCCTTTGTAGTGAGTTTGGAGGCTCCACAAAAAAACAGGGTCAATACAGGTTCAAAGGCCGCCGTGTATGGTGTCAGAATTCTAAGAAACTCAGTCTAGAAAGGCACGGCCGTGTATATCTCTACCCGCCTCCCAACCCCGGCCTTTAAGTCCCTTTTTTGTTATTTTTTTCCCAACTTAATGAGTTATGTCTTTTGGGCTTTATTATTACGAGTTGAAAACCTAATAAAAATGTCTAGGTTGAGAACAGAATAAAGGATACAATAGAATTACAAGTTTGAATAAACACTTTTGAGAGAATTCCTCTCTTGGTTCTTTAAAGAATTTTCCCTTAAACTTATCGGATTTTTTTCCCGTGGATTCATCCCGACTTATAAATTTGGTCTTTCATCCCGATTGTGGGTCTACATAATATACCAAGGTTCTTGCCTCACTTATAGGCAACGGGTTGCGGTTTCCCCTCGATTGTTTGGCATCTTGGTAGTAATTCGAATTATTGGATTGGGTTTCGTCACACTGGGCGTGGTTCGTATCAATTTGGTATCAAAGCCTAGTTTGTTAAACCATCAATTTGGTTTGAGGAAGTTTAAAATCAAAACCCTAACTCCAATCTTAAAAACAATTGTTCATATCAAGTTCATAGTGTTAAATTTTCTATTGAAAGTTAGTGCCTCCTATTTAATTGTTGTTAAAAAAAAAAAAAAAAGGGAACGTGATCGAGCAAAAAACAAAGGCAAAAAAAAAGGAAAGAAAAAAGGAAAATTTTGAGCCCCCGGGGTTGTTTTGAATTCTACGGAAGGGAAATTTGGGGTAGTTTGGGTTAGTTCCAAGAGAAATTGAGAAGAGGAATTGGGAGTTGATATCATCATGCTTGTGAGAATACAGAGTGACGTGTGATATCATTTCCCTTTTTGAAACAATTTAAAGGGGGTGTATCGTGAGGCTTAAAATATATATTTGTGTTAGTACTAACCTTTTTTTCAGGAACTATGTGAGGCAACATTCTCCTGAAGGTGAGAGGGGAAGGTTTGATGCTAGGTTGGGGATTGAGGCGTTGTGGGGTGAGATGAAAGGATGTTTTAGGAGGGCATGGAACAAATTCATGAGACGTGGAAAAAAACTAGAGCAATCTAAAAACGTCTTAAGGGCTAAGAGGAAGGGTTTTTCTAGGAGAGTACAAAGGGTGGAGATGAAATGTCTGATGATGAATTTGATTTAACCTTTGTGGGATTATAGAGGTTATAGTGGTAGGAAAAAGAGGAACTAGGGATTTGGGAAGATAGAGGAGATAGGAATAGAGAGAAAAATCTTTCATATAGATGTTATTTTGGTGATCATATTTGAGTTTGATCATTGATGGGGGAGTTGCACTAATTTGGGGAGTACTTTTTATTGTCAAGAGGCTGGGATCAAGACTACTAAACACCCTGGGCCATATAAATTGCGGGGGCTGAATGATAGTAGCGAGACTAAGGGGAGTAAGCAAGCCTTGATTGCTTTTCGCATCGGTAGGTATGAGGATGAGGTGATATGCAAAGTAGTGCCGATGCAGGCTGTCATGTGTTGTTGGGGAGGCCATGGCAATTTGATAGGAAGGTTGTTCATGATGGCTTTTCTAACAATATACGCTTGTTCACCAAGGGAAAAGCTTTAATCTTAAACCCTTAACACCCAAATAGGTGTATGAGGATCGGTTGAGCTAAACAGTCTTTTGCAAAATATAAGGTGAGTGAAAAACAGAAGGGAGTGAGGAGCAAAAAACAGCGAGAAAGAAAAGGAGCAAAAAGGAAAAAAAGAGGAAAGGGTGGGAAGACGTGAGAGACAGGGTTTAAAGGGGGGTCAACTTTTGGGGGTGGTGAAAAAGGGAGTGCAGCCTTCAAAAGGGAGTTGTGTGGCAAGGCGAGTGTAGTGAGGAAGCGTTGTGATGAAGCAACCTATGTTTTTCTAGTTTTTAAGGAAATTGTTTAAAACAAACAAACTTTTAAACTCTTTGCCTAGTGTGGTTTTTATTGTGCAGGCTTTGAAGATTTTTCCCTGGGGAGTTTCCAAAGGGTTTACCCCTTTTTGTGGTATTGAGCCCCAGATTAATTTTACCCGGGCTCTATCCAAACAAACCAGCTTATAGGAGCAATCAGGGAAAGGAACTCAAGGGGTCAATAAATTAAAAAGGAGAAGGGGTAGTGAGAGAAAGCATAAGCCATGTGCATCCTGTGATTTTGGTGTAAGAAGGTGGTCATGGAAAATGTGGTTGACTGCCGTGCCTAAACAACATCGGAAAAGTAGTACCCATCCTGTTAGATAATGTTGATGAGTTATATGGGTCTAGTGTCATTCCTCATGAGCCTTGGTAGATTTTTCCATGTTTTTGTTTTAAAAATCCCCAAGTTTTAGACTGGCGGATTCTATTTTTGTAGTTGGGGATAGTTTTTCTAAGAGGGCACATTTCTTTCCTTCCACAAAAAGATGATGTTTGCAATTTTTGCTAATTTGTTCTTTGGGGAAAAGTTGTGAGTTTACATTACCACCCAAAATTTTAAAGGAAACCTCCTTTTAACCCCTTGGGGGAATTAAAAAAATTTTTTTTCCCCCCCCCCAAAAAGCAAAAAAATGCATTCCCTTTTTTGGGGGTTAAAAAAAAAGTTAAATTTTTCCTTTTTTGCCAAATCAATCCGCCCCCTTTTTTTGTTAGGTTTTAATCCACTAAATCTTTGGATTTTCACCTTACCATTTTTAGTATGTTAATCTAGATGGCAAGAAAAAAGCAAATTTGTTAAACAGACCATAGAAGGCAAGCTAAACATTGAGCAAAAAAAGAGCGATGTGAAAAAGCCAACAAGGGCGTAAAAAAGCTGTTTTGAACTGGAGATGGGTTTGGGGTTTACATGCGCAAAGAGCGGTTTCCTGTGAGCTGATTAAATTACTTCCTAGAGGGATGGACCCTTTCAAATTCTTGAGGCATCAAGATAATGCATACAAGATAGATTTGCAGGTGGTATAAGTAAGTCTATTTTTAAGTTACTATTGAGTCCTTTTGTGTAGGCGACGATTGGGACAAATCCTTTTCAAGAGGAGGGGAAAGTAAACCATGATGGGAGCCCAAACCAGAAGTGGGGGAAGTGGATCCCCTTAAGTGCCCCCGACCGATCACAAGACCGAGCAAAAAATTCAAGGAAGCACTTAACAGTTTTATAAAGGATGTCCCCAAAGTGGAAAAAAGGGTTGGAGCAACCATGGGGGGGGAAAAACCCAAAGGGGAAAAATTGGAGCAACATGGAATGCCCTTTTCTCTTGTACAAGTATAATGGATAAAGGGTTTTTTAAAAGGGGGTGTCTTTTTTAAGGCAAGCGTGTGTTGGGCTGGAGGCTCCACAGAACATACCGGTCGTATACACGGTTCAAAGGCACGGCCTGTATGGTGTAAGAATATCTACAGAAAATACAGTCTAGAAAGGACGGCCCCTGTATATGTCTACCGGCTCCAATGCCGCCCGGCCTTCATTCCAACGCCCGGGGCCTTTTTAAATCCCTGTTTTTTTATTTTTTCCCAAATTAATGAGTTATGTCTTTGGGTTTTTATTTCGAGTTGTAAAAACCCCAATTAAAAGTTAGGGTTGAGAACAGAATAAGGGTACAATAGAAATACAAGTTTGAATAAACATTTTGAGAGAATTCCTCTCTTGGTTCTTTAAGAACTTCCCCTTAAATATCGATTTTCTTGTGGTTCATCGACTTTTCAATCGGGGTTTATCCCGATTGTGGCTTAATAATATACCCAAAGGGTTTTTCCTCACTTATAGGCAAGGGCGCGGGTTTCACTTGATTGTTTAGCTTCTTGGGTAGCAATCCGAACGTATTGGTATTGGGTTTCGTCATACGTAGGCATGGTTCGTATCATCTCCAACAGATTCAACTTATTTTTGAAATACAAATTTTCAAAAATAAATTCAAGCTTGTCACGTAGAACTTCATGAACGTTACATTCTTAAAAGTAACTGTTATGTTCTCTTCATAAAAGGATGTGGTCAGTTCAAATAAAAAAGAACATAGAGAGAATGCTCTTCTGAGGAGAAAAGCACACGGAAAGAAAGACTCATACATCTTCAAGCGCAAAATTTTTTTACATATACTATGATCTAATTTATAGAGGAAATTTGATATTCCTCATTGTTATTGTAATTTCCTTTCTTGTATAAGGAATTGATAGTTGTTTCATCACTGTAGTTTAAGTGATTAGCTTAATGAAGAAGCTAGAAGACTCAGCAATGAGACTTCGCCTTGAAGAGGCTTATTTTGTATACTTTCAATTTGTTTGATATAGTGAAACACAACCGGTATAGACAACCGGGACCCAGCGTGGAGCTGGAAGAGAGGACTGACGCTCAGACGGAAACCTCTATAAATCTCTGAGCATTCTATTCTTCTCTACTCATTTTATTTATTGCACATTATTGTTTTTCATTTTTGTTGTTCACGTTTTTTATTAGTTAAGAGTTTTTGAATGTTTTACAAAAATTGAAATTTTATGTTTTTAATAAATTCACCCCCTCTTGATTAATTAAGGGGGACCAAAAATTTTGGTATCAGAGAGGATTCATCATTTTGAGTGATCCAAAATGGTTGAAAATAATGTTGAAATTTAATCGAGCCCTTACTTCGATGGCTAAAAACTTTCATATTGGAAGATGCGTAGGAAAAAACTTATATTAAAGTAATGATTATGATTCATGGCAGGTCTTTCAGTTGGGACAATGGGGTCACCTTGAATGGAAATTCCCGCCCTTGTAGATTCGAAAGAAAAATTATCGAAAGAACAACAAAGAAAAAAAATTTGTTATCACTCGTTTTCCACATTTCTATTTGATATCTCAGGAAAGTGCAAAGGAGATTTGGTTTCCCTATTCGATACATATGGGGATGATACCACAAGGAAACCAAGAAAAATCCCTTTAATTTTCAACATATGAATTATTTAATTTTAAAGTTAATGAAGATGTCAAAGTGCTTTCAACGGGTTTTTAAGCTATACAAATGGCTTACATCACTTGGAAAGAAACTTCTAGATCCAGATTTTGTGAGGAAAATGTGAGGTATTGCCACACTTGGGATGCAAAGAAAACTGTTAAAGAAGCTCAAGACCAAAAACAAGCAAACTCTCAATAAATTTGAAGAAAAGCTCAGGGCATATGAGTCACACATAAAAACCACGCAAAGGGGAAAGCGGCCCCAAAGGGAATTTGGGTTTTAAAAGCAAGGAAATAAAGCAAAATAAACTAAAAAGATGATAGAATGATGAGAAAAAAAGGGGGGACATCAGTTTCTAGCAAGACTCAACAGGCTACTAAAGAAGAAAAAGGGTAAAAAAAATTTAGGTTTTCAAGAAAAGTACTGAATATAAGATAATTGCAGGAAAAGTTTAAAGGAAAAAGAAAAGAAAAAGAAAAAAAGGGGATTCAATGTTATAATGCAAAAACCGGAAACCATCAAATAGAATGTCCAACCTGATAAAGAAAATGGAAATTATAAAAAGAAAAGTGTTGCAATGCTGCAAGGGGGTGATTTAGGGAACAAAAAAATTTCAGAAGTTTCGAGAAGAAGAGGTGGGGGCAAACTTTGTTTGGCTAGTTCAAAGGGTTTCACTTGAATTTGATGAAGTTTTAACTGATACTGAATGCTGTGAAATGAGTAAACATTAAAGGCACTGAAAAGGGCTGATACAAAATTAGTAAGTATAAAAAATGAAATAAAAGTCTTAAGAATTTGAAAAAGGAAGCATTAAAGGAAAAAATACTTTAACGCGGTGAAAAGATATTTGAAAAAAAATGAATCCATGCATGTTTTAAAATTAAAAATAAAAATCATCTCTTAAATAAAACAAGTACAGAAGGAAGATTGATGATCTACTAAGTCGTTAAAAAAACTCCCTTTGAGAAATTTGAGGAAATGACAAGAAATTACCATGTTAATTTCTTCACAAAGAGTCTCAAAAAAAAAAAACATGGATTAGGATAGAGCATTTTTGAGTTCAAAATCGAATAAAAACAGTTTTTTTTTAAGGTAAAAAGTCTTAAGGATGAATCCAACAACAAAAATACATTTCGTTTTTCAAATAATTTTAAAAGAAGAAAATCCCAGGACTTTTACAAATTTATTCTAACAAGAGGTATCCACACAATGGGTAAAAGAAGAAATACCAAAGGTTAAATAAAGTTTATAAACAAGAATTTAAAAAATTGGTAAATGACAGGTTAAAAAATTTTAAATTTCTTATGCATGTTTCTTCGTAATAAATTGGTCATATTGAAAAATTTTTGTTTTAAGAAAAATAAGCTCAGTGCAAAAAAACAAAGAAATAAATGAGTTATTTTTTAAAGGCCCAAACTTGTTTGGGGTTTCCAAAAAGGATTTAATTCTTTTTTATTTGAAAGGGAACATGAAAGCTAAAAAAAAGGGGAAACAGGTTTTTGGGATATGGATTTTCTAGAATATGATGGAATGCTTCATTCTTCAATGCAAACTTGGAAGAAAAAGGATATGAAAGTTTGGGAGTTTTGAAAGGGGAAAAAATTAATTGCCACTGGAATGATTGGTATGCCATTTTTTCTCATTGAAAATTATATCTTGTGCAAGGTTAAAACATATCTCTTACAATTATTAGTTAGTGTAAGGTTTAAAAAATGATTTTTTATCAAGACAAGGGGCTATGTTTTTATAAAAATTATGAAAGATTATTTAAAGGTTTAGGAAAAAAATTTATCCATAAAACCATTAAATCGATAAGCTTGTTGTTTAATTTTCCTTGAATGATCATGTTTTTGCTTGGCAAAACGCTAGGACACTTTAAATTTTTAATCTTTAGAAAAATTATCTAAAAAGGATATTTTTTAAAGGATTCCCAAAGAAAAATATTAAAACAAGATGTGAAAGTGAACTTGTTAAAAAAAAATGGTTTTTTGTCTTCATAAAAGAAAAAAGGAAATTCAACTAAGAGACCACTTAATTATTGATTTTGATTTTTTTGGGCCTACTAGACTCAAAGCGGGGGGGGAAGAAAAATATGGACTTGTTATTGTTGATGTTTTTCAAGAACCTTGGGTTATATTTTTGCGACACAAAAGAATACTTTGTTCTTTTCAAAAAAATTTTCAATAAAAATTTCAAAAAGAAAAAAGGGGGTTTTCCCTAATTTGTCTTGAATATCATGGGGAAAAGAATTTTAAAAAAGGTTTTTTAAAATTTTTTTTTGAAGAACTTGGGATATCTCATAATTTTTTAGCCCATACACTCCTAACAAAATGGGTGTGGAACGCAAGAATAAACTTTATAAGAGATTATGATTAGTTAAAAAAAGTGGCATTGCTAAGTTTTTTTGGGCAGAAGCAGTTTCAAAAGCTTGCTAATTTTTCAATTTGGGTTTTATTCGACCCAGACATCAAAGATGTTTTGAGATGTTTTGAGGTAAGAAAAACCTAACGTTTTATATTTTTTATATCTTTGGACTAAATGTTTGGGGAAAAAAATCCTCTTAACCTTGGTAGTTTGATGAAAATTGAAAAAAGCTATTTTTTAGGTATTCTTAAATATCGTCTTACTGTTTTCAATAAATCATCAAAAATATTTAAGAATCAATAAATGTTAAATTTATTTAGGTTTAAAGGTGTTGATTTTGTGAAGAAAAGGACTCCAAACCTTAAGCAAAAAAAGTTCAGAACCTAATTAGAGCACCCGTTGTTAACACTCGGGATCTGGTCTCTAGAATTTTTCAAGGAAAAAAACAAAAAGGGACTTCAGAAGTTTAAGATCTGCAAGAAGTTCTAAAGTTGGAGGTATAAGTTGCACATCCCCCTGATCAAATAATAGGTAATTTTCAAAATTTGGGGTTAAAAAAAGAACTAAATTTTCAAAATCTTTAAAATATTTTTTGGTTGTTATCCGAAAAATTGAAACCCGTAATATGGAAGAAGCTTTAAAAAGATGATAATGGGTTATCTTATGCAAAAAGAATTAAATCAATTTCAAAGAAACAATGTATGGAACTTAGTTTCTGGGCCTGGGAAAGCTATAATTGGAATAAAAGGGTGTTTTTAAAATAAATTAGATGAAGATGGTAAAATTATAAAAAATAAAAACAAGATTTTTGCTAAAGGATTTCACAAGAAGAAGGGAAAAATTTTGATAAAAAATATGACCTTTGCTAGCTAGGAGGCAATACGGTTGATGCTTTCATAGATCTTATAAAGATTTTAAAGTTTTTCAAATGGGGTGTAAAAAGTGATTTTTTAATGGGTTTTTTAAAGGAAGAAATTTTGTAGAACAAACCCCCTGGATTTGAAGATCCTTTCAAATCATTTATGTTTTTAAATTAAATAAACACTATATGGTTTGAAAAAAATCCAAAGTTTGGTATGAAAGATTAAGATGTTTTTGATCTTAAAGGTTTTTATTTAGAAAAATTGAACTACTTTTTTCTTGAAAAATTTGATAAGATATATTGGTTGTACAAAAATATGCGGATGATTATTTTTGGATCTAAAAGAATTGTTGGTCAAGAATTTTCTGAGACCTGCGGAAATTTTAAATGTTAAAGATGGGAGAAATTTACATTCTTTTTGGGGGTTCAAAAAAAAAAAAACGAAAGAAGGGGAAACTTTTTTATTTAAAAAAAAACAAGAAAAAGTATTGAAGAAATTTGGATATGATGGCGCAAAAAAGGGTTTCAACACCTATGAGTACTTCAAAAAGGTTAGACCTTTCTCAAAAAGGAAGAAGGGAATGAGAAACTTTAAGGAGCCCTTTTAGGTTCTTTTTTGTACTTGACGCACAAGACCTGATATTTTTTTTTAGTGTGGTTTGTGTTGATTTCAAGCTGCACCCAACAAAAATTCATTTTCAGCTTAAAGCGAATTTTCAAAAAACCTAGTTAATTCTTTAAATTTTTGGGATTGGATCCTAAAAAAAATTTTTGATTTAAAAGGATATTTTGATGCGATTAGTGGTTGTAAAATTTTTAGAAAAAACAAATCTAGTACTTGTCAATTCTGGTGAAAAATTTAATTTTTTGGTCTTCTAAAAAACAAAATTTATTGCTCTATCCCAGTGAAAACTGAATATGTTTCTTTTGGTAATTTTGTGCACAAATTTTATGGATAAAACAACAATTGAATGATTTGAAAAAATTTTAAAATATGCCAATTAAAAAATTGACAACACGAGTGAAAAAAATTTGACGAAAAAACTAGTGCAATTCTAGGGCAAAGCACATAGAAATTGACGTATTTTTTTAGATATCGTGCATAATGGAGATATAAAAGTTGAATTTGTGCCAACGATATCAATTTGAGACAAATTTTTTTAAAAAACCCTTGAAAAAAGGGAAAAATTTAATTATTTGAAAAAAAAAAAATTGGAATTTTAAAACCCTTTTAATTTTTTCTTCTTTTCCCCGAAACTTTTAATATTTTAAAAACTTTATTCATATAAAATTTTAAATATATTAATTTTTCTCTTTATTAGTTTCCCTTTTTTCCCTATTTTTTCTCTGCAATCGCTCCCCTTTTGGTATCTGCTCTTGCAATCTTCTTTCCCTTCTCCTCATTGTGACCCCCAATGGCGCCTAAATCTTCGAATTTCAAACAAAAATTTTTCAAAAAAAAACCCCCAAAAAAGCCTTAGTGATTATGATGAATCTTCGATTCTTGGGAAAAACCTCAAAAACCCCTCAAGGATGAAAACCCCAAGTTCGCCTGCCCCGAATCTGTCATGGGTTTCCCAAAGAAAATTTCCAAAAAAAAATGGGTTGATCATTTCAAAAGGAAAAGAAAAGGGTTTTACTAAAAGAAACCTCTCCGTCTAAAAAAACACCCAAGAAGCAAACGAAACAAAGGAAGTAAAAAATCTAAAAACCCCAAAAATTTAAAAAAATCTCTTAAGGAAGAAAAAGAGGTGGTTTTTTTAAATTTTTGTGGATTTTAATTTTTTCAAGAAATGGATTTTTTGGAATGAATTTTTGAACCCATAGGATGGGGAACTTTGCTCTACAATTCTAGTTCATGGCAATGTGTGAAAAAAATTTTTTGGGAAGTTAAGTCTTTGGGAAGGGAATGTTTTTAAATGAGACCATGATGAGAGTCAAGGGGAAGAAGGGAATGGGATCCTCTTTAAATGTGCCTGGCCCGATCAAAAGAAGTCGAGCGAAACGACTAAGGGAACTTTTAAGGGTTGAAAAAAAAGAAAAAGTTCCAAAAAGGGAATGGAAAAAAATTTCATAGACGGTAGGCAAAGATTAGAAAATCCACAATTTTATTCCAAGGGCGTAAGGGGAAATTGGTTCTAGGGGGGGTACCAAGGGGGGGAGATGAAATGTCGGATGATGATTTTGATGAGCCTTTTTGGGGGAATTATAGGGGAAATATATTTGGTGGGAAAAAAGGAACTGGGGTTTGGGAAAAATTAGAGGAGATGGGAATGGGAAAAGGATGATTAATTGATTTAGCAAAAAGATGAAGATTCCCCCTTTTCCAAAGGGAAAAATTTTATCCCGGGGGGAAATTTGGGAGTGGGAAAAAAGGGGGAAAGATGGATTTAAATTTTGTCAAAACTATTTGGGGGGAAAGAAATAAAATTTGCTGCCCTTTTTAGTTTTGGGATTTTTCTAGGTGGGGGGATCAATAAAGTTGAATAGGGAGAAGGAGTGGCGAGCCACCTTTTGGGTTTTGGGGGGAAAAAAGATGAAAAAGTGAGAAAGGGTTTTTGTCCTGCGTTTTAAATTATCGTGAATTGCAAAACAAGTTGCAAACCCCCTTGGGGGCGGGGAACCCGGGAAGTGAAAAGATAGTATTTCAAGGAGAGGAAGTCACTATGAAAAGGGCAAATTTTGAGGAATAGAGAGGCAAAAATGGTGGGTTTTTGCGGGGTTGAAAGAGAAATCCAAAAATGGGGTTTGAATTGCCATTATTAAAATTGGAGGATAGGGTTTCCACATGGCTAAAAAAGGTTGAAAAACCACACAAAAAGGAGAGGTAGAGAAAAGGGAGGGGTTTTAAAAGGGGAAATTGGTTCCACTTGGAAAAAATAATCAAGGGAAAAGGGAAAAAAACCCCCTTTTTACCCCCCAAAAAAAAGGGGAACTGAGGCAAGCGGGTTTTATTTCCGGTAAAAAAAGGAAACCCCCAAATCTTTACTTCTAGAAAACCGTACATTAGATGTTTTAAAATGTAAAGGGGAAGGGGCCCTATTCTTTTCAATGTCCAAAAAGGGTTGTGTGATTTTGCGTGAGGGTGGGGGGTTTTATAAAGACTGAGGGGGAAAGGGGAAAAAAGTGATATGCCTCCTTTTAAAAAGGAAGCAAAATGATAAAGAGGAGCCGGGCAAGGGGAAGGCTAGTGGCGGTAGTAAAGCAAGTTTAAAAGGCAGGTGAAGGAAAAAAAAGGGTGCAAAGAAAAAAAAATTTTTCCCTACTAATGTTATCGGGAATCACTTTTGTAGTTTGATCTTTGATGGAGGGATTTTTGCCCCAATGGGGGAATTTTTTTAATTGTTAAAGGGGGGCTGGGGCTCAAAACTGTT
>JBBMOL010003637.1:0-14877 GCA_037954665.1 Laguncularia racemosa | reverse complement strand
TCCATTTTTTTTAATTTTAGTTTTTATTTTTTTATTTTTATTTTATATATTTAATATTATTTGATATTATATTATATAAATAATTATATTATAATATTATTATTTATTTAATTTAATTATTATGAGTTGATTTGAAGTTGATGTGTGCTATGAATGGATGGAAAACTTAATATATTTGATGATGAACATCTTTTTTCTTCTTTTTTGAGAGGAGAGAGGAAGAGAGAGGAGAGGAGAGATTATGACATCTTTTTTTCTTGAGAGAGAGAGAGGAGAGAGGGAGAGGAGAGAGAGAGAGAGAGAAGAGAGAGAGAGAGGGAGAAGAGGAGAGAGAGAGAGGAAGAGGGGGGTTGAAAAGTCAAATAGAAAAAAAAAAGATTGAGGACTAAAATAAAAAAATTAAATAAATGTTAAAGTCTAAAGTGTACTTTTACCTAGTTATAATGAGGTTTTATTTATGGGTATTCCCTTGGACTTGTTAAAGTTTTTTAGTCTACCTTGCCAAAAACTATGTATGACTTTTGCAGTTCATCCGTGACTATCACCCCCAAGTTAATTAATATATATATATATATAAAAGGGGGAAAAGGAATTGAAATGAAATTCTAAATTTTGTCTTTATTATAATAATGTTATGGGTGAGCACATACATAGTGCATAAGTATAAGATTTTGTCCATATTTCTTTTGTAGAAATAAATTTTTAAATTTTAGAATTGAAACATATCCTATAGCACTTTGAAACCTTCTTAAAACATGTATCTTATGAAATCTACAAATTATGGGGTACCATATGGAACTTATATATTATTCAATTATATTTTTATGATATTAAAAATATGAGGTAAATTTTCAACAATTCGAACAATCAATGTCTCTATAATATTCTATTTATTCAAATCATATTAAGCACAATCTCCACAAAAATGTTTATTTCTTTTTAGTAGAATATAAAAGATAGAAATATAATATTTTCTTACATCCATCATTATTATCTAAATTTTTTTATAAAGTAAGTATATGACATCTTAAAACTAGAGTATATGTTTCAAGATAGATACAAAATATTTAGATATTGTATCTATAACCTACCATTTAAGGATAGTTTCTAAAAAACTATACTAAAACTTATCATATAATCTTTAATACTTACAAAAACCTACCTAATTGAATAAGAAGGTTATCCAACCATACCTGCATGAATTTGTTTTAACTAACACCTATTAAGCTTAGATAATAATGGTAAGAAATGACGGCATGACCCTTAATTGAGGAAAGTCTCGTTTAAGTATAATAATACATATTTTAACGTTCGGAGTCATTCCTTAACTGAAAGCTACTACTTTTGTAATAAGGATGACTCTAGACATGATAGTATCATCTATTTAAGTAATAAGATATGGTTTTGTGAGTTAAATGATTCCTTATGACTTTTTCATTCTTTTTTCAAATGATATATTAACCAAAAAGAGTTTTGTTGGTTCATTTGATGTAAGTTTATGTATTAAAGCCACAAAGTATGCTTTCTAATTGTAGTAGGAATTATAACTATATTAAAATTGATCCTAATCCATTTTGTTGAAAAACCTATATTTATACATTTGGATCAGAAAAGTTTTGATATTTTTATATCTTTTTAAAGATTTAAGAAAATAATAATAATAATAATAATACGTGACGATGGGCGCACATGATTGTGTTATAATAATTTCGGTGAAGGAAGAGTGATAATGAAAACAAAGTTTTTTGTTTTTATGAGTGACCAGCTCTTTGCATTCGTTTGTGTATTAATTGTTAATTTCTTAACAAAATCGACAAGGTGCATGTGTTTAGAATGATATGACTGAACGTACCTGGAAAAAGTTTGAAGCTGATTTAGTCAGAAAGTCTGTGTAAGATGGAAGATCATATTGTGCTCTCCTCGTAAGCAATGTGTAATAAGCGTTGAGAATGTCATTACTTCCCGTACATACGATGTACACACTCTCTGACACAATTGTAGCTGCTTTCTCCTCACCAACGCCTTCTTGTATTATGCCTATGTACTCTCTAAACAGGTCCAATTGGTCGTCCAACGTGAGAGCCAACTAGTCATGTCATAAATAATGAATGCAAACACATACATCACTTGATTGGACCTTAACTTCTCCATTCAAGGACAGCGAAATAAATGGTGGCTCTCACAAAAGGAAATCAAATGCATTTTACTAGTTGCTCGTGAATTATGAATATTTCAAATGGCAGTACACAAGTAAGATATAAAGTTTATGAATATGAAATAATCATTAGCCTTAGTTGTTGCATATCGCGTGGCTATTGCAGCAAATCAACCACTACAAAGACAGGAAGGACGAGCTTTTTGGTGACCAAACCTTGTAGAGGCTTGACTCGTGATAATGACCCTATTACAGTGAGTTTTAGAGTCTTTTAAGCTACTACAAAGGAATGTTTTCTATTGAAACAAGTTTTCAAGCTTTCAATAAGGCGAATTATACTCACTGCAATGGGAAATACTCCTTATAGTAATAAATAAATAAATATTATTCTACTGCACATGGGAGTTTGATCGAATGAACAACAATCTAATTGGTTAATAAGTGTATGGATACGCTCCATAGTAAATACTTTGAACATTGAAGTCTCAGAGAGATTCTTACGGCAGTTTCGGCCGTGAGTGGATCATATCCTGATGCCCCAGAAGCGAAAGTTACACCTGTGAGGAGGTCTTCAAGTTCTAGATCCGGATCCAGATAGGCTGGCAAGTTTTTCTTCAAACCTAATGCTTCAGCTAGAAGTTGAAAGGAAAAAAACGTTAATGTGAGGAAAATATGAATATTTTAGGAAAAATGTACTAAAAGTTCTATGTGTTTGTGTCAAATTCTACTTCCTTATTTTAAGTGAACCATTTTAGTTCTTTAGTTTATATCAAAATTCAATCAAGTGCTCCTTTTTTAAGTGAATTATTCAAGTTTTCTACTATTATATCATTATACTTAATAAATCCTTTATATTTATAGAGCGAGATATATAGTACAAAAGCATAAATATAAAAAAAATTAAATAACTCACTTGAAACATATAAAATTAAATTAAATTTTAACATAATTATATGAAACTTAAATAGTATTCACAGCCTTCAGTGCTTTTATTAAACTTTTATTACAACTATCTTTTATTAAACTTTTATTACAACTATACAGGACTTTCAATATACTTATTACAAAACTTTGTCTTTAGTACGTTATACTACCTGTCTGCTTTCTCTCTTCTTCTTTTTTTTTTTTTTCCTTTTTCTTTTTTTTTTTCTTTCCCTTTAAGATGCTCAGTATATGTACCTAACATATAAAAAATTATGTGAAATCGATCATTTCCTAATCCACCTTCAATAAGTCGCCAATCATTAAATAAAAATAAAAGGAAAAATTAAAAAGTTTTAGCGGTGGAATCCTTTCCAAAACCTCCATCGCAGCTATCCACCTCCAAGTAGAGAAGCGTGTCATCCGTACTCACATGCCATGATACTACTTCTATGAGATGGAACATACATTCAATTACCCATTTTATATCCCCTAATATATATATATGGTTGAAAAGGCAATATCTATTAGAATGTCTTAGTTTGCGGTGGTATTATTGCAATGAAAGCTGTCTTTAATTATTCCTTAGTATACCATAATGTCAGACGTAATAATTTTTGAAAGAGACCAATTCATCGATCCTGTCACAGAAAAAGCCCATATACTCAATGCTATTGCAACGAATTTCATCAATGCAATATTATTTCTTTTTATTTTGTCTAGTTAATCATTTGGGGAGACATCAGGTGGTCACTCAACCAACCATCAAATTAATTACATGCATACGACCTGTGTTTCTTGTCCGATCGTCTGATTTCCACTGTTAGCGCACATGTATACGGATTCACAAATATATATGTCCAAAGATTGTACTTGAAAACTCTTTTTTCTAAAAAAACAAAAGGTTAGTTTAAATTAAGCAAGAAAAAGGATACCGATCATGTCTGTGGGGATCCTTCCATTGCTGAATCTACCAGTGGCTAATCCTCCTTCAAAGTCCCTCCCATACGGTGGAAAATTGCATTTGCCTATCGTCATTAGGTAATTATTGTTTCCGGCATCAACTAACGAGTCGCCGAACACGAGCAATGCCGGTACCGTGGCATTTTTATGCAGGGGAGTGGCATGGGTTATTTCAACCTCGTTGAAAAAGTTGATGGTTGCTAGGAGAATAATTACCACTATAATGCTAGAATAAGGTAGGATACAGATATACTTAGTTATAGAGTAAGAGGAAAACATCATTCGAGTGCGTGGTGATGATGGTGATGGTGATGATGGTGACTGTGGTAGTGGTAATAGTATGGATGAAGAAGGAGGGAGACGGAGAGCCCTAGGACTATTTTTCTTGACCTTTTGATGGGATGAAGGGTATTGACCTTCTATAGGCTTCTATAAAATATGTAATGCGTATTGGTTGCTGTGTTCCATTTGTGAATTATAGGTAGATCTAAGGCAATTAAATAATTAATTAGAGAGATAAGAACACGTCATTTATGTGGCCTAGCTTAACCAGCTACCACTGACAGCCGACGAAGTTATAAAAAACTAATATAAAATCCCCGTCGAATCAAGCAGTATATTGAGAGTTTGTCCTACCAGCCTTTTTATTTGCTGAATTCCTAAGAAAGTGGAATTAATGGGATATGTTTTTTCCATAAAGTTCATCTGAAAATTGTGAACGGTTTCTTTTTAAACTTCTTCATTTGTATTCTCAATCACCTGTTAACCTATCTAAATTAATATCATAACCAAAATTCAATCACTTCTTTATCCTTGTACAAAACCCATGTCTTGAACAACCAAAGAAAGAGAAGTATAAGAATATTGCGCCCTATCCACGAGCCTTCTGGATTTGAGAAAAAGATTGACAAGTCCACTCCACAATTCAATCTGCGTAGCATTAAACTCACGGAACCCACTTCTTAACACTTCAATGTGATTTCTTACAACTACACTACTCAAGGTCGAAGGGATTCATATCAGATGCGGCCAGAAACATACACGGTCACACGGCCGTATAATATACCCGGCCAGAAGGCACGACCGTATAATATATCCGGATGATTCCCAGAAACGTACACGGCTTCATACACGGCCAGAGGCACGGCCGTGTACTCGGTCAGGATTTCTCCCAGACGCATACACGGTCTCCATATACGGCTAGGAGACACAACCATGTATTACGCCAGATATATTCCCAGAAACATACACGGCTTTGAGGTACGGCCGTGTATACGATAGAAAATAGACGTGTATATTAATATTTATTTCCATGTGTACGTTTATATTTTCATTTTTTATATATTTTTACAGGATGAGTATATATACCATTGTTAGGTTATTTTAGGGTTACGTTTTATTCATCATTCAAACAAATTTTGAGAGACGATTTTCTTTGTAATTTTCAATTGTGCGCAATTGACTTTATCCAAGAATAAACTCCGATTCTTATTTGTTTATTCTAGAGTTCAAATCCTAGAATTGGTCTCGGTTTATGATTTCCTCGCTGCGTCAGTTGGTATCAGAGCAAGGCAATTTCCTGCGGAGATGTTGGCTAACGACGGTGTTGACGGCGGTCGCGTTCTCGACCTAAATCGAGATGCGGAAGTCCTAAGTTATGGGCAACTAATACGAAGGGCGGTAGAGGAGACCATGGGTCAAAAAATCCGACGAAAGGAACAGCATCGTGAAGCCCTGACCTATCGATCCAATACCAACAGTAGTGGGCAGGTTTATTGGAGACGATCGGAAGGAAACCCAAGGAACAGATCTGTTACTTATGATACGGATGATGAAGACGAGATTCTTAATGATCTAGCTAGGAGAAGAGGCCATGGTAGCATAAGACAGTACAACAGATGTAATTGCAGGTATAAAGATGAAATTTTTTCTCAATTTAAATATGTTGTATCCGAGTTTGATGGTACTGGGAGTCTGAATGAGTTTTGGGTTTGGGTTGAGGACATTGAAAGATTCTTTAACCATATGAGGATTTCTAAAGGAATGAAGATAGAGTTAGTGGAGAGTCGTTTGTGGGGTGATGCGTTGTATTGGTGGGAAAAACTTCAGGGAGTAAGACACCTTGAGGGTAAAGATCCAGTGACGACTTGGTTTAAGATGCAATACTTGCTAGAACGAAAGTTCTTTCCTCTTGATTATGAGCAAATCCCTCCTTAGAAAATTCCACAAACACCTAAGCCAGTAAACTTAATTTCTAAAGTGTTTAAGGGGGAGATGGTTGAACAAGAGGAAAACTCAACCCTCAATGATCCTAGTACTTTGATTGATGATGGTGGGGGCAGTGGTAAAGCAGTTGAAGCTTACAAAATTTGTGTTGGTGAGGAAGCTATTGTGGAGGAGCCTTTGTTGAATGACGAGTAGGTGATGATGGATACTGAAGATTCGAAGGCTGGAGATACTTTGAGCATAATCATTGCACCAACGAAGGAGATTAAGGATGTAGAGTTTAATGCTTTACCCAAAAACTTATACTTCAACCCAGAGGAAGTGCTAGAGGTAATAAGTACAGTTGTTCTATTGCTTCCTATCAATATAGAAAGTGATTCTCCCATTAACACTCAAATCTATCCGGATTGTGCACAAATAAATTTAATAGAAAATTCGATAACAAGTATTACTCTGGGTGTGGTAGATGATATAGTGCAACTCACGATCAAGCGACGAGATAAATGGGATAAATCAAGACGATTCAAAGAGAGGGAACAACATGGAAAGAATATTCACAAGAAGAAAACTTGGGTCGAGTTCTTTGCAGGTGGGAGAGAATGATGTGGACATCGTAGGCCAAAAACATACACGGCCACATACTCGGCCAGAAGGCACGGCCGTGTGATATACCCGGATGATTCCTAGGAACGTACACGACTTCATACACGACTAGAGGCACAGCCGTGTACTCAGTCAGGATTCTCCAAACGCATACACGGCCAGGAGACACAACCGTGTATTACGCCAGACATATTCCCAGAAACATACACGGCTTTGAGGCACGACCGTATATACGATAGAGAATAGATATGTATATTAATATTTATTTCCACATGTACGTTTATATTTCCTTTTTTGTATTTTTACAAGAGGAGTATATATACTGTTGTTAGGTTATTTTAGGGTTACGTTTTATTCATCATTCAAACAAATTTTGAGAGATGATTTTCTCTGTAATTTTCAATTGTGCGCAATTGACTTTATCCAAAAATAAACTCCGATTCTTCTTTGTTTATTCTAGAGTTCCAATCCTAGAATTGGTCTCGGTTTACGCTTTCCTCGCCGCGTCAATATCCAAGGGCAGCAAAGGACCACTTTCTCTTACTCTAAACATGGCGGGAGGCTACGCATGCCTCTCTTTTATATCAGCTTTTAGCTTTCTACCATCCTTGAAGCCCATGTTTACAATTGACACACCTCCCAATGTTAACGAATTCCTTTTTTCTTCTTTTGCATTATACAAAAATGCTTAGAAAAGTAGCACAAAAAGTTACTTTTCTTTTCCCTCGATCTTAGAGTATTGTTTTAATTTAAAATTTATGTGTTTGGTTCAATAAATAATATAAATATATCTTAAGAAATTTTATTCATGAACTTAGTGATAAAATAAAAAATTTCTTAACAAATAGAATTCTATAAGATATTAACGTGGAATTTAAAAACCCAAATAAGTTCCTTAGCATTATTAATGGTCTTATATCCCTCTCAACACAAGTGCAAGTTGTCACATCAAAAAATTTGGATGCAACAATTTCACCTCATATCTATAGTGAAGTATGGATGTGCTAAGGATTAAATATTGCTATAATATTTATATGAATATATATATGTATATATTTATGATATATGCAATAAGAAATGCTTTTTAAAATAATATTTAAAAATACTTTAAACTATTTAATTATTATATTATATAGAAATTTGAAAAAGCTATAATCGGAATTTCAATAATTTTCTCTTCTAAATCACTCCAATTTGTATAGGAAAAAAAGTATAGATCCTAAGGAAAACTTTCCCATCTAAATCCATCATCTATCTTTCTACTTCCTTTCTCCAAATAAGGAAATGTTTCTTGAAATTCATACTTTGTTTTTATTCCTTCCCATCTCAATTATTTCCTTTATTCCAAACATAGTGAATATCCCCTAAACTCATATTCAATAAGTCTGACAAAAGTCAAGTAGATTTGCAATTAACTCTTTCATATTAAAGTCCACTAAGTATTTGAACGTGATTCAATCCAACAAATAAACTAGAAATAGAGATCTTTATTATTTAAAATAAACCCACTTCAATCTAGTTAATAAAAAAAACTCTCAAACTAAAACTACAAATTCTAATTCTCATCATCTTCATAGTAATTAGGTTCTTCAAATTTAGTTGTAGTCAATTCCATACCCATAATACATGTCATATTCGAGATAATCATATAAGTCCACATTTCCACCATCACCTATTCCAAAAAAAAGTACCTCTTGAGCAAATGCCTAGTGCCTAATTGACATCCACACACATGCCATGCAAAATTGCAATCCCTCACATAAGTTTGCACTAATTAAACAAACACATTTAGTTATCTTATTTAAGACAACAAGTGTGCAACCTTCGATTGTACTAGATTGACCATAGGCATGGAGTAACGCATGATTCCCCATGCCCCCAAAATCATAACCAAAAGTCACACCTTCTCATAATAACATTGGATCAATCATTAGTATAACAATCCACTACTTATCAATGGCTTCTTCCCAATATACTAACTCAGTTTATGATGTCATTATGATTAACAATTTGCTGAACACCTTAGCACCTAACTTACTAGGTTTCTCTGGTACATAAATGCTCTACAGCTAATGGGTTATAAATCAAAAGTTGTTGAAAAGTGACAAGAAATGCACGACATAAAATCACTTTTAATACAATTTATACACCAAGGTAGCAACTCATTAAGCCTCCACAAAATCCTTTAAACTACTCATTGATGTCAATTTTAGATGATACACCATCAATACCAAGTTTTGATTATAGACCATCAACTTTAGGCTCATAATATAGGCCACTAGCATTGAATACACCTTGAACACCAATTTCGTAAGTCAACCAATGCTAGTATGTGGATTAGCACATTTTTATGAATTTTTTTGTTCTTTGTATATTTAAATTGTATCTAGCTTTTGATTTATTGAAGATGCATGTTTTTTTTTTTTTTTTGGAACATATAAAGATGCATGTTATTGATGAGTTAATTTCAATAATGTTAGGAATTAAAACTTACCTTATGGCATCATGAAACTTGGACTTTATAAAACTTACAAGGTATAGGGTATCCTGTGTAACCTGTAAATTTTATTTATTATTTTTATGAATTTCAAGTTTATATGATAATAAAAAGATAATCTATATGTAATATTACAAATTATTTATATGCAAAACTCATAAAACTTGCAGTGAAATCTATGAAATTAAAAAAGCAATTTTTTTTACCGTAATTATTTTAAGTTTATGTGATTCTACTAAGCAAATTAGAAAGAATAATGGACAAAATTGGAAAATATAAAGTGAGGATGGCAATATTAGTTTAGTCATTGAAGATTATTAACTTATAAGATTAGGTTCCTTTTTCTTTAGCTAAAACATTTATTGATCAAATACAATAAAATTATCATTTATCATTCATATATTAATATTATTTAATAATTTTTATAGGGCGAGTATAGAGTTTCCCAAAACCTATATCTTGTATATCATGGAGTTTAAATTCCAAGGTGGGTATAAGGTCATCATATCTATACCTTATCGTGAGGAAGTAAATTTCAAAAATTTTGTACCCAAAACTTATCATGTGACCTTTAGCACCAATCCGAAATCCGTACGATCAAGTAAGATATAATGGATACCCTATACAATAGGGTCACCTACTCTTCCCATTAATTAGGTGATATGAAATATCTATTGTGATTATTTCATTATATTTATATAGGTTTTTGAATTATTTCTACGTAAATTTGGTTTTTGTGTGTTTGCAACAAAATATATGGTCTGTTTATTTCATCTTTTTTTTCTATCTTTTTTACATCCATTTGAACTATGTATGTGCCAACTGTACCACTTGAGGAATTTTAGAAATTACAAAAGGAGTTTAGTGAGCTAAAAGTTTATGTCAAACAATTTATACAACTATAAGGAGGGATTCCATTAGTGCCAATATCTCCACCAATTGCAGCACCTCCACAACTACAAGGTTCCGCTCCACAAGTTTCCTCATCACAGTCATTGCACCTCCATTGCAAGGAGTTTGGGAACTCGGTGATTCATTTAGGCCTACACAATAATCTTCTCAATCCCTTGTGAGACATATGGGGACATCTCCACTACAAGGAGCTTGAGAACTTGGTGGATCATTTAAGTCTACACTACAATCTCATGAAATTCCTATGAAAAATGTATCACTACCTCCATTTTCAAGATGTCAGAGACTTAATGGGTCATTTGGCTTACACAACAGCCTTATGAACTACCAATTCCTTCAAGACATGTATTTACAATAATTTGTGCTTCCATATGCTTAGCATAAGCTACATATATAACATATTCAACAATAGTCACCAATGTTATAATGCAATTAATAGCAACCACCTTCTCACAATCTAGCAAGAAAAGGTAGAAGCATCCTATTACAAATTAGGTGATTTTAGATTTATGTTTTGATTTCTCTTTTTTCTTTTCTTTTCTTTTTTTTCCATTATGTTGATAGCAATGTTAGACAAATATTTTTGTTAAATATCTCATTGTAAATATGACTTGGTGTTTTATATTAAGTTCATTTTTTTCAACTTCACTCTATCATGATTTAATTTATGCTCAATTATATGTATAAACTTCTATATAATAATAATAATAATTAACTCAAATTTCATATTATATGTTAATTTAAGAAATAAATTAGTTATATTAAGTATTTAAAATTTTTTAGTTATCTGAATATAAACTTTTTAATCTCCTGTATGATATCAATACATATTATCATTAAATAATTTAATATTACTAATATGAAATTACATATTAAGCAAATATACTTTTTTTAAAAAAAATATGGTTTAATTCATAAACCAAACTGAAATTTTATGATTTGAAAAAAATATGAAAATGAGTCATATGATTCGGCTTGAAACAATGAAAAACCAAATTGCATTTTTATGGATTAATTTGGTTTAGAAGAAAAATCGAATCAATCCGTTCCCCATCCACCCCTAATCGACAAGTTGATCTTTAACTTAGGATTAATCCATATGAATATATTTTCTTGGAAAGTTATTAATCTGATAAAATTTTTATTCAAATCGGAGAAAATGTTTTGTAGGATATATAAAAAATTGTTGTGGTGCATAAAGTAAACGGGCCATGAGAAAAAATATAATTTTTATCCCCCATCTCATGCAGGACATGCTTTATAGCTTTATTTTAGCCGTCATAGCCAAGAAACCAATAATTTCTCCGGATTTTAAATGTTTTCAATATAAAAGAACAATTTAATTTTATATCATTTTTATCAGTTGCAAGAGGAAGACACTTTTCTTTTGAAGAATTCGAGATGTATGTAGCTGCCAATATGAGTGGTATTTGCATGAACGAACAATTTCTCTTTCTCATGCATCGACAAACCATTGAGATTGTCCAGGATATGATTATCTTTATCTATAACGAGTTCGAAACTTAAAATAATTTGGTAAATAGATAATCCTTGTTTGAAGTACAACAGAGTCTCGGTGTCTTGAAACTTTGGATACTCCTTAGTACTTACTATATTAATATAATGGAATACATTTCGCACAAATCGTATCAAAAAAATTATTCCAAAAAGACGTTAATAGTATTCACATCCACAATTACAGTGAAGTTACAAGTATGTCTTGTGGCTCATACCCAATTACAGTGAAGAGCACGTGACAAGCACTTTAGATACATGAGACAATTTCCTTCCCTTGTGCAGACGGCGAAGGGAATTTCACACGCGACAAATGATTTACCGGTGACTATGGGCCGATCCAGTTATTTCAAACGTGCACTACAGGCTCTCTGATTTTATGCTCGCTTCATGTGGTCGAGATTTAGTGAATCTCGCTGAATCAATACATTTAGTGTTTATCTGTATAAATAACAATGACAAAACACTAATCCATACGCGCAGCATCATCATTAGTACTATAATGGGGCTTCATTTATGGGTATTCCTCCACACATGTTAAGGGGGGGGTGAGAGAAAGGAATTGAAATGAAATTCTCACTTCTGTTTTTATTATTATAATGTCTAGGTTTTTAGGGTGGTAAGGTTTAAGACTTCATCTGTACTCTATCATATAGGTATAAATTTTTAAATTTTAGAATTGAAATCTATCGTATAATACTTTATTTACTTGTATTATTATGTCTTATGGTTTATTTTAATAATTTATATGAAAGTATAAGATGCATTATAAAAATTAGGGCATTTTGTTATTCCTTTTTTCTTAAAAAAAATCCTATAAAAACAATTGCGTTTTCTAGTCTTCTCAATCTATTTCTAAATTTTAGCAATTTTTATAAGTTTTACTTTTTTGATAAATATTAGGCAATTTTTGTAATCTTTGTTATTTTCTATATTATTTTTCTTAGGAAAATGATAAGCTTTTTTCTGATATTTGTCACTTCATTTCTTAATGTTTCGCATTTTTCACTAATTTTTGTAATTATCCATATTCCATTTACAAATTAAGACTATTTCGCAACTTTATGTTGTAAATTTCTTTTATGATATAAACATTTTTTAAATTCACAATAGTTCTATTGAATTTCGTTAGTTCTAGAAATATCTTTTGGGATCTTTTCTTATATACATATATATATATATATATGAATTTTTTAATTTCTTGTCGATTTTAGTAGTTGGAATATCAAATGTGCATAGAGGATTAGCCTTATTAATTTTCATGGAGATAGTACATATGGTATTTTGGTGAATGCAGGTAGTACTCATTTCTTGATTAGTTCATTAATCATTATATTTCCTTTTTCTATTTTGAGAAATTGATTAGTGTAATGCCAAAAGTGTTAATAAGACAGTTAGGATTTATATAATTATGCTAGAAGATGATTTTATTTTATTTCTGATATGAAAGATAACCCAAAAACATTTATTCATGGAAAATATAATATTAACACATAAATAATGCTTATGCGTATGTAATATTATTTTTTTTATATATGTGTTCAAATAATTTTGCATGATTTATTTGTGATATTTCACTTGGTTCTATGAGCTTTTAAGTATAACTAGGTGAAAAAACAAGTGAATGCATATGTCAAGCCTATTTCTTAGCGGGGTCATATTTTTACATAGTATCTCCATGGTGTAAACTATAACATTTAAAAAAGTAAAAAACGAATGCAAACACATAAATCACTTGATTGGACCTTAATTTCTCCATTCAAGTACAACTTCTCGATGTAAATGGTGGCTCTCACGTTAGGAAATCAATTGCATTTCGCAAGTAGTTGTTCGTGAATTATCAATATTAGGAAATTTAGGAACGGATAGTGCTTTAGGTTGTAGATATTAGTACCTAAACATAGAAAGTCAGCTGCGTTACACCATCATTCTCAGGATACAATGCTGTTCTAAGCCATGCAACTTGACCAACCGATTTAGGAACATAGTATCGTGCAACATCGTGTATCTACAGAATCATGGCATTATGCTACCGAAATTTTTATATTTCTAGTTGCATTACACAAGATATGAGGTTCGTGAATATGAGATGGTTACTATTACTACCCTTAGTTGTTGCATGTCATGTGGCTATTACAGCGAATCAACCACTACAAAAGGCTAGTGGCACAAGCCTTTTTATGACTAAATCCTACAGAAGCCTGACTTATTGCAACGACCCTATCACAGCGAGGTTTCGGAGTTTTTTGAGCCACTACAAGGAGTGTGTCTTATTACAGTAAGTTTTCGAACTTTCAATGAGGCAAACTATACACTTACAGTGAAAAAATAAAGCTTATTCTACCGCACATAAAAGTTTGATCGAATGAGCAACAATCTAATAAGTCAATAAGTGCATGAAAATGAAGTTTGAGGGATTCTTACAACAATTTTGGCCATGAATGGATCCGTAGCCCCGATCCACCAGAGGCGAAGCTTACACCTGTGAGGAGGTCTTCAGGTTCTAGATCCAGATCTAGATAGGCTGGCAAGTTTTTCTACAAACCCAATGTTTCAGCTAGAAGTTGAATGGGAAAAAAGTTAATATGAGTAAAATATGAATATTTTAGGGAAACAATAGTACTAAAAGTTCTATGTGTTTGTGCCAAATCCTTCTTCCTTATTTTAAGTGAACCATTTTGGTTTTTTAATCTATACTAAAATTCAATTAAGTGCTCTATTTTCAAGCGAATTATTTAAGAATTCCATGATTATACCATTATATCTAATAAATCCTATATACTTATAGAGAAATATATATAGTGTAAAAGTACAAGCATAAAAAATTTAAATAAATCACTTGAAATATATAAAATTTGACTGAATTTCAACATAACCATATGAGACTTAAATGGCTTGTCCAAAACATTCAGGGCTTTATTGAACTTTTAGCACGACTGCACAAGACTTTCAATATACTCATTCCAAAACTTTAATACATTAAATAACAAGTCTGTTTTTTTATAATTTTATTTTATTTTTCCTTAAGATGTTCAATATTTTGTTCTTAATGCATAAGAATTATGTCGAATTGGTCATTTCCTAA
>JBBMOL010003636.1:0-14880 GCA_037954665.1 Laguncularia racemosa | reverse complement strand
AGTGATTTTTTGGGGAAATTGAGGGGGGGAAAGATGAAGGGATCACGGGTGAACTAGAGAAAATCTATGACAAGATGGATAAGATGGAAAGGAGTAGGGAACCGTCTAACAATACCACTGTCAGGCGAAGAGTAGGTAGACATAATAGGGAAGGAGTTAGGATAGATGAAGAGGAGGAATCTGATTTTAGAGATTACCAACTCGTGAGGGATAGCGGAAGTATCTAAAGGCGTGATAATAATTTAAGGAGTATTAAGTTGAAAATTCAACTTTTCAGGGAAAGAATGATCCGGAATTGTATGTAAAATGGGAGAGGAAGATGGATCATGTCTTTGAATGTCACAACTACACTAAGGGGAAAAAGATAAAATTAGGTACAGTAGAGTTTTTAAATTATGCCAGTTTATGGTGGGATCAGTTGGTGCGTAATAGGCGCAGGTATGGAAAGCGACCTATTAGCACTTGGGAGGAGATGAAAACGATCATGCAGAAGCATTTTATTCCTAGTCACTATCATAAGGACTTACTTAAGAAAGTTTAAAGGTTGACTCAAGGGAATAACATTATAGGGATTATTACAAAGAGTTAGAGATGGCCATGATTAAGGCAAGAATTAAGGAGGATGATGAGGCCACTATGGCTAGATTCATCAATGAATTGAATTCATGAGATAGCTGATGTAGTAGATCTTCACCATTACTTAGATATGGAAGAGTTACTACATAGAGCTATTAAAGTAGAGCGATAGCTAAATACAAGAGTGAGCAGAGGACTAGCTCAACTTCCAAAACTCCATGGAAGTCTACGTAGAAGAGAAATTCCACAATTAAAAGCCTAAGGAGGACGTAAGGGCTAAGAATCCAATTGCTGCACCTAAGGGAAAGACTAACACTAAACCCCCTTCCAGGACGAGAGATGTAAAGTGTTTTAGGTGTTAGGGATTTAGGTACATTGCATCGCAATGTCCAAATCAGAGGGCTATGATTATTAGTGATAGTGGGATGTAAAGAATGTGAGCTCTAAGGAGGAGGAGTCACCATCACAGGAGTATGAGGATGTTAACTTAGAGAGACCCATGAGTAGCAAGTTGTATGTCACGAGGAGAATACTTAGTGTACAACCCTAGGAGGATGGTGAGGGGATCTAACATGAACATATTTTTCATATACGGTGTCATGTTTAAGGTAGAGTATGTAGCTTAATAATCGATAGTGGCAGATGCACTAATGTTGTTTGCACTTTTCTAATAGAAAAGATTACAGTTGAAAGCTAGTGACGCATCCTAGACTATATCGATTACAGTGGTTGAGTGATTGTAGGGAGGTTAAGGTGACTAAGTAGGTATTTATAGCCTACTCTATAGGGAGCTACAAAGACGAGGTTATGTGTGATGTGGTACCTATACAAGCTAGCTACATCTTGTTAAGGCGACCTTAGCAGTTTGATAGGAAGGTTATATACGATGGGCACAAGAATCAATATTCTTTTGTTTTAAACAAAAGGAAGGTTGTTTTTACTCCATAGAAACCATGGGAAGCTTACGAGGACCAAGTGAAAATTGCTAAAGAAATTAGAGTGAAACACGAGAGTATGTGAGGCAAGGAGAGAAAAAAGAAAAGAGTGAGAGACAAACACTAGTGAGCTACGAGGGAAGAGTCTAAAACACTGAGAGGAGAGAAAAATGTAAGAGAAAGTAAGTGTGAGAGTGTAATGTTGGCGAGGAAACAACTACTTGTACTTATACTGACACTAATCTTTTGTTACTTGGTATGGTGTTTTCTTTTGACTTTGTTATAAGAACAAATGAGCTAGCGTGGATGAGAGGAAATTGGATGCGATTTGGAAGTGGCCAATACCAAAGAGACATGTCAGGACTATGTTTCATCCAGGAGAAAAGGTTTGGGTACATTTGAGAAAAGAGAGATTGCACCACAACGAAAGCCTAAATTACATTCTAGAGGAGAAGGACTTTTCCAAGTCTCGGAGCGCATCAATTACAACACCTACAAGATTGATTTGTTGTGTCACTATGGTACTATAAACATAATTGTAATGTTTCTGATCTTACTTTTTATTAATGCAGGTGACTCAAGGAAGAATCTTTTAAGGAAGGAGGGAAAGATGAGGATCAGCTAGCATGAAAAAGGAAGGAGCCAAAATTCCATTGATCCATTACATGGATTGGAGACCTAATGACCCCAGCTAGAGCTAAAAGAATGAACGAAGCTCTACAGGAACTAGTCATGGACTTGCAAGTCAAGGAATCAAGCTATACTGAAGGAGCACATACATATGTCAACTTGCTTCACATGACCATGGAAGGATGAAATAATTTAGGGACATTAAATATTTGCATAGACCACTACACCAAAGGATACATTCGATTTTGCTAATGTTTATTTTTATTTGTTGGTTTGTTATTTATGTTATTTAGTTGCTTACTTGGTGACACAAGGATAGAATAGGTAACTTAAGATTTTTAGTATTTGTTTTGGTTTGTAATTTATATTATTTAGTTACCTACTCGGTTACATGAGGATAAGGTAAACAAATAGATTAGGCAACTTAGAATTCCATATTTTCCATATTGTATTCATGTGCTATATATGTCGTGCAAAGGGGGCGGCCAAAGACAACTCTGATATATGAAAAAAAAAACATTTTTTCGTGAGATACGAAATACCTCTTTGTGTTCTTTTACAAAGAACTTTTCCATAGGATTCTTAACTAAATTACAAGAAATAACTTTTGATAACTTAGGTTACAGTTAACGGGTTTGATTGAGGCCTAATTATGCATCGCTTATTCAAGTTGATCCTCGAGGTAATTAAAACCAACTAGCATCGTTGGGGTTCTAAGTTTAACATACCTAAGGTTACACACATCAATTTGGGTTTAAGGTTTGAGTTTGAGTTTCAAGTTTTAAGGTTTAGTTTTTTAAGTATTGGGTTTAAGTTCTTAGTTCAAGGATCTGGATTCAAGCTTTAAGGATCAAGGATCCAATATAAGGTTTAGGTTTTAAATTTCTTAATTTAGGTTTAGGTTTTGAGTTCTTACGAATAATATTCATGTTTCCAATTTCAGTATTTAGGGCTTGGGTTTCAAGGTCAAGGTTATGTGTAAGGTTTGAGTTCGGGGTTTTAGTTTTAGGTATTTAGGCTAAGGATTTGGGTTTAGGGATCCAGGTCTAAGTCTTGGGCTAAGGGCATAGGTTTTAAGTTTAGGCTTTAAGGTTCTAGTTTAGGGTTCGAGTTTTGAGTTAGGGGTTCAGGATTTGAGGTTCAAGGTTCGAGTATCAAAGTTTAAGGCATTAGGTTCAAGTTTCTAGTTTTAGGTTTCTAAGATTGGTGTTTGAGTTCTTGGATTAGTTTTACGGTTTAGGTTCTTAGGTTTAGTGTTCATGCTTCTATGTTTAAGGTAAAAGGTTCAAAGTTTGAGGTTTAGGTTTGGGTTCTGAGTTTTTGAGTTTGGTGTTTATGGTTGAAGGTACAAGTTTTGAAATTTTAGGGTGGTTCAAGGATCAATATTTTGGATTCTAATTCGAGATTCAAGGATAATGGTTTGAGTTTAAGTTTAGATTTTAGATTAATGATTTGATGTTCAATGTTTTAAGGTTCATGGTTTGGGATTCTAGTTTCAAGTTTTATGGTTTAAGTATAGGGTTCAGGGTTTTAGGTTAGGGTTTGAGGTTCAATGTTTAAGGTTTAGGTTTTAAGTCTTAGGGTTTAAGGTTCGAGGTTCGGGTTCAAATTTTAGATTTCAAACTTCAAGTTTTAGGTTTCAAGGTTTAGGGTATAGGGTGGAAGTTTTGAAGGTTCAAGGTTTAAGGATTCAACTTTACGAAATCAGAGTTCAAGGTTTAAGCTTAGGGTTCAATGTTTGGTGCTTGAGGTCTAGGATTCGATGTTCAAGGTTTGATGCCGGGGCTTTAGGGTTCCTAGTTTATGGTTCATGTGTTCAAGTACAAGTTCGAGGTTCAAGTTTTAGGATCTTGGGTTTAATGTTTGGGGTTCAGTTTGGCATTTGGGCTTTTGGGGATTCAGAGTTCTTAGTTCAATTTAAAGGGGGTTTTGGGGTTTTAAAGGGTTTGGGGGGTTCAAGGTTTAGGGTTTAAGGTTCAAGGATTAAAGTTTATAATTTTGGTTTAAGGTTAAAGGTTTTGGAATTAAAGGGTTTTAAAGGGTTTTTGGTTTATGGTACATAAGTTTAGTGGTTAAAGTTTATAGTCTAGGGTTCCTTTTTTTGAATTCAAATATCATGATTCTGGGCTCAGGTTTCTAAGTTTGATGTTTAAGGTTTAAAGTTCTAGGTTTGGGTTTTAAGATTTAGGTTTTTAGGCTCGGTTTTTTAGGGTTTAGGGTCCACATTTCATTCATGGAATCCAAACCCCTAGTCTCTTTCACCTAAGTTGGGCACATAAACTCAAAAACCCCTATATAGAGGATGCTACCCTAATAACCAGTTGAGGACAAGGCCATCATCATGCTCAGGTTTGACTTCGACCTCTATCAATTATTGCATGCTATTCTCTATCATCTATGTAAGGACATACTAAATAACTAAAATCGGAATGTTGAGACAACCGGGCCCCTAAGCCTTTATAACTCGAACTGACTCATCCCAACGCCCTCCAACTAATCTGGAGCCTTAACCTACTTTAAACAATTTGCCTTCTTTTGCTGGGGGACATAGCTAGTGCTCGACGACTTGTTCCTAATGCTTTATATTCCCTTTTACTCCTTCACATTTTTACCTTTTTCCATAATTTTTCTTGGAAGAATATTTTTGTATGTGCTTTTCTTAAATTTTCCCCCCCTTTTGCTGTGTATCCTTATGAACTTACTTAAAAATCTCCAAATGTAGGCTATCAAGATTTCCCAAAATCCCAAAAATTTAGAAAGCCTTCTTCTATTTGCAACTTTTAGCTCTTAAATATGTCACTCTTATCAATCCCTTAGTAAAGATTGTGATGAGTATTTTTGTGCATCATATTAAATATCTAGGTTTATACAGTGCTTTGTTGGCTCATAATATCCAATAAAAAGCTCACAAAATTCACTATAATCCTCACTAAGCCCTTTTTAGCCCACTCTTCAATATTTCAAAGAATTACCCATATTGTTGCTTCTCATTTTATATAAGTGATATTCTACTCTTAATCACATCATTTTAGTTTCAAGGGTTTGAGCTTCGGTGCTTAGGGCTTAGGTTTAAACTAAATTACGAGTTTTAGGCTTTAGGCTTTAAGGGTTTTGGGTTCAAGTTTCAAGTTTTGGGTTTAGGTTTCAAGTCTTAGGTTGAGGTTCAGAGTTTTAAGTTTAAGGTTCATAGGTTTAGCTTTAAGATTTAGGGTTTAAGGTTGAGCTCAAGGTTTATGGTTTGAGATTCAAATTTCAAGGTTCAAGGTTCGGCATCTAGGTTTAGGTTTCAAGTTTCTAAGATCAGTGGTTTGTGCTTTTGAGTTTAGTATTTAGGGTACGTGATGAGATCCATGATGGGAGCCAAGCCGGAAGATGGAATGTGGATCCTCTTGAAGTGCCACCTGGACCGATCACAAGAAATTGAGCGAAACGATTCAATGAAGCACTTAACGGGTTGATAAAGGATGTCTATGAAGCCAGAAAGGATTGGAGCAATCATGAAATTGGAAAGGATTGGAACAACATGGGAATTCCCTTGCTCTTGTACAAGTCATAACGAATACGAGTTGAAGAGGGCGTTGTCTTTACAAGGTACGGCCGTGTAGGAGTCTAGAGGTTACATAGAATCATACACGGTCGTATATACGGCTCAAAGGCACGGCCATGTATGGTGTCAAAAATATCCACAAAAAGATACACGTCTAGAAGTACACGACCGTGTATATATCCAATGCCGGCTCAAGGCCGCTGGCCTTCATGTCTCTGTTTTCTTATTTTTACGCAACTTATTGAAGTTATGTCATTTTGGGGCTTTTTGTTACTAATTGTAAACCCTAATATTAAAGCTCCTAGGGTTTAGAACATTTAGAATATAGAACATACAACATTGAAGTTTGAAAAAAACACTTTTAAGAGAATCCTCTCTTGTTCTTTAAGAACTAATAGAACTTATCGGATTTTTATTTCGTGGCGTTCATCCGACTTATCAATCAGTCTTTCATCCCGATTTGTGGCGTCTTCATATTATACCAAGTTCTTGTCTCACTTATAGGCAATGGGTCGCGGTTTCACTTGAGTGTGTTTGGCATCTTAGGTAGCAAATTCCAAAGTATTGGTATTGGGGTTTCGTCACACATTGGCGTGGTTCATATCAGTTCGGTATCAAAGCAAACCAATTTCATATCAGTTTGGTATTAGAGCAAACCGATTTCGTATCAGTTTCGTATCAGAGCCTAGGGTTTGTTAAACATCAGTTCGGTTTGAGGAAGGTAACATCAAAACCCTAACTCCAATCGTTCATATCAATTGTTCGTATTCAATTTCATAGTGTTAATTGTCTATTGAAAGTGTAGTACCTACTATTCAATTTTGTTACAAAAAAAAAAGGAAGAATCAAGACAAAAAAAGAAGGAACGCGATCAAGAGCAACAAACAAAGGCAACAAAAAAATTCGGAAAGAAAAAGAGGAAATTATGAGCCTAGAGTTGTTTTGAATTCTATGGAAGGGAATTGGTGTAGTTTGGGTTAGTTCCAAGAGAATTGAGAACAGGAATTAGTGAATTGATATCATTATTGCTTGTGAGATTACATGAGTGACTGTATGATATCATCATTTGAGCAAAACACGTAAGGGAGTGTATCGTGAGGTTTGATCATATATATATTTGTGTTAGTACTAATCTTTTTCTGCAGGAACTATGTCAAGACAACATTCTCCTGAAAGTGTGAGGGGAAGGATTGATGCTAGGTTAGTGATTGAGGCGTTGAGGGGTGAGATGAAGAGAATGTTTCAGGAGGGGATGGAACAAATTCATGAGACAGTACAGTAAAGACTAGAACAATCTAAAAACGTCTTCTAATGGCGTAAGAGGGAGAGTTATTCTAGGAGGTACAAAGGAGTGGAGATGAAATGTCTGATGATGAATTTGATGAACCTTCTGTCGGGAGTTATAGAGGATATAGTGGTCGGAATAGAGGAACTAGGGATTGGAAAGATTAGAGAAGATAGGAATAAAGGGATAATCAATTGGAGTAGTATAAAGATGAAGATTCCTCCTTTACAAGGGAAGAATGATCTCGAGGCGTACTTGAGTGGGAGAAGAAGGTGGAGATGGTGTTGATTGTCATAACTATAGTGGGAGAAAGAAAGTGAAACTTGCTGCCATTGAATTTTTGGATTATGCTATAGTGTGGTGGGATCAACTAATGTGAATCTAAGAAGGAATGGTGAATCACTATTGAGTCGTATGAAGAGATGAAGAGGGTGATGAAGAACCGGTTTGTATCTATGTATTACTATCGTGAATTGCACAACAAAATGAAAACTCTTAATTAGGGAAGCCGAAGTGTGGATGAGTATTTCAAGGAGATGGAAGTTGCGATGATCAGGGCGAATGTAGAGGAGGATAGAGAGGCTACCATGGCTAGGTTTCTTGCTGGATTGAATAGAGAAATTCAGAATGCCGTAGAATTGCAGCATTATGTAGAATTGGAAGATATGGTTCATATGGCTATAAAGGTTGAGAACCAATCACAGGAGGAAAGGTAGTAGTAATGCACGATTTCAACAGGGTACTGGTTCATCCACCTGGAAGACTAACCAATAGAAGAAGGAAGAAAAGTCTTTACCTACCAAACCAAAAGCAGAGCAGAGGCAAGGGGGTTCTACTCCTGGTAACCAAGGTAAACTTGATTCTTCTACTCCTAGAAATCGTAAAAATTAGATGTTTTAAATGCCAAGGTAGAGGCCATATTGCTAGTCAATGTCCAAATAGGCGTGTGATGATTCTGCGTGATGATGGTGAATATGAGACTGAGGGGGATAGTGAAGAGGATGATATGCCTCCATTAGAGGACGCTAGTGATGATGAGGAGCCTGTAATAGGGAGGTTAGTGGCAGTAGTGAAGCGAGCTTTGAATGTGCAGGTGAAGGAAGAAGAGGAGGTGCAAAGAGAGAATATCTTTCATACTAGATGTTATCTAGGTGACCATATTTGCAGTTTGATCATTAATGGAGGAAGTTGCACCAATGTGGTGAGTAATTTTATTGTTGAGAGGCTGGGACTCAAGACTACTAAACAACTTGGTCCATAAATTGAAGTGGTTAAATGATAGTGGTGAGACTAAGGTGAGTAAGCAAGCCTTGATTGCTTTTCGCATTGGTAGGTATGAGGATGAGGTGTTATGCGATGTAGTGCCAATGCAGGCGTGTCATGTGTTGTTGGGGAGGCCATGGAAATTTGATAGGAAGGTTGTTCATGATGGCTTTTCTAACAAGTATACACTTGTTCACCAGGAGAAAAGCTTTAATACTAACAAACTATTTAACTCTTTGTGATAGGAATAAAAATCCGACAAGACCTATCATTAGGGCAAGAACTAAAGGATTTCAAATCTTGGCGTTGAGGGGCCCATTTTGAGCAGATCGACCCCGTAATTATTTATATATTAACCTCTTTCTATTATTCTTGTATTTGTTTTTCAATAGGCACACTTATCAAATTTTATAGGGTAATGGATAAACTTCCTCCGACTCAGCTTGTGGGTTATCCATGGACCGACCTAAACCGGCGATAAGTTGGGCCGGTGGATCCTATAGAAGACCGGCATCTTAAAGACCATTTCTTTATATATTTCTTCTTTTATGAACTATTTTGGTTGTATTTTGGTTTTGGGATACTTTTATTTCCTTGTAATTTTCATTTAAGGTTAGCCACCTTAAAAGTGGCAAACTTGTAATTTGAGCACTTTTTAACCCTAGGATAGCAAAGTATAAATACTTGTGTAAGAGAGGGTTTGAGAGCTTATCATTTTGCAGATTATACACTACATTTCACATGAGAATTAGGGTTCATACCTTGGTTCCAAACTCTTATCAATTTCAATCCCAAGAGTCGAAATTGTGGCGAGTGCAACATCTTGAAATTGTGAGTTATATCAATTTCATTTTGTTGTGATTTCTTTTCTTCTCTAGTGTGTCATATCTAGGGTTGAATTGAGATAGTTCTTGGTTAGAAATACTTATTGTTATTCACGAATTTCTTGTGCTTATTTGAAGTATTTATCAAATTGATTCGAATCATCATTGAAGACTACACTTGAAAACGTGTTCTTTTCAATTGGAAGGGATTCTTTATATTAAGGTTTTCTTTGTTCATTTTGTGGATTATTTGCATGGTTATATGAGATTAGGGTGTTGTTAGAAGATATTATGATTGTGGTATTATAATTACATCTTTGGATATTTGGATTTAATCATATCTTCTTTAGGGTTCACGTGAAAAGTGCCCCTTTGTGGATCCAATTTTGCCTTGACTTGAGATAGTTTTTCTTAAGTCTTTTGATTGTGCTTTCAAGTGTGTTTAAGCACATCATCTTTTTTGGTATCAGAGCACTTGTTGAGAGAAGGGAATTGGTTTTATTTGATTTCATGGAGTTAATCATCAATTAGGGTGATTTAGTGAAAACCGCAAATTGTGTTGTTGTTGTGGTTTTGAGATTGCGAAATTACCTTGGCTTGGAATTTAATTTGCTGATTGTTGGAGTTGGTTTGGGAAGGTTGTTGCATCATTTTGTGGTCACTAATTTGCATGGAAGGGCAGAGTATAAAGTGTTGTTTAATTCAACAATTTTGGAACTTGCAAACTTACCAAAATCCTTGTCGTAGCTTGTTGTGGCGTGAAAGAGGATGTGTTAATTGTTGTTGTGACTTCCATTGTGTAATTGTGAATTAGAGGAGTACAATTTGCAAATTGCATTGAGTTTTAATTAGTAAGGAAATTGTTTGAATTCAAACATATGCAATTAAGTTGTAGGAGTTAATGATTGCTATTTGAATTTGAATTCATTACTTACCAATTGAAGAAAGCTTGCAATTAGTGAATTGGTTTGAATTTCAAATTTGAGTTGCTGCCCATTTTGTTTTAAAGTTGCGGTTAGAACTTGTGGAAAGTGGAGTACATCTTGTTAATATTGCTGTGGAAGTAGAGTGTATTTGTTATTGTAGTCATTTGTATCATTGTCGTGGAAGTAGAGTGCATTTTGTTATTGTTGCCATGGGAGTTCTTGGTGAAGTGGTGCACCGTGATTGAAGTGTGTGTGGTGGTGTAAATTTGTGGAGTTTTGTTTTAGTGCAAGGTGCTACCCCATTAAGACTCATTGGGGGTTTGTAAAGCTTTAGTAAGAAGGAAAGTTGAGGGGGTGAAGTTTAAAATTTCCCAAATATAAGCATTTAAGTGTGGAAGTTATTGAGTATTATTACTTAAAAACTTGCTTAGTTGAATTCAATTCTTAACTACTTGGAAGTATTAATTTGTGCTTCAATTATTTAATATACTTGAAGTGATAAGAAGTATTTATTCCCATTGGTGACTTGTTGCACCGTGGGTGTACAAGTGTGTGTGTTGTTATCCAAACTTTTATTGTGACGTGGTGAAGTGAAGGGAGTGTGCTACAAATTATTTGAGATTACATTTGTATTTTCAGATAAATCGCATCCACAAACAATGTCATATGATAGTATGAATGGGTACATTGGCAATGAGGCCAATAGCCAAGTGGTAGCAGACCAAGTCGTCAAAATACAAATGGAAGAACTTTAGATGAACAACTTCGGGGACCTTACCACAATTGTTGCTACATTAGCAACAAGGATTGATAGGATGACATTGCCCCCACCACCTATGGTAAACCTTCAGGCACCACCTAAGTAGAAGGAATTATCATGCTCTTAGGGAAAACAGAGATGATAATTTTGGGGTTAATCCATACCCGAACAGGGAATTTTGACCACCTCGAGGACTAGAGTGTGCGAAGCTACAAATGCCTTCATTTGATGGTAGGGGTTCTGCCGATGATTACCTAGACTGGGAAGACCAAGTTGAGGGTCTTTTCAAGTGTTATGAGATTGATGTAGACTCCAGAGTACGCCTTGCAGCTATAGAATTCATAGGGCATGCCGCTTTGTGATGGGAAAATATGGTGATCAACGGGCGAAGGGATGGAGAAAACCGAAATACACACTTGGAGAGACATGAAACGGGTTTTGAGGAATAGGTTTATACCGAAACACTATGGGCATGAGCTATTTTGCATCTCTAGACACTGAGACAAGGGGGTAAAATAGTAGATGACTACACACAGGAGTTTGAGACACTAGTGATCGATGTGGATCAGTTGAATCTCCTGAACAAACCCTAGCACGTTTTGTATCTAGGTTGAGGTATGAGATAGCTTGTGTAGTTGAGCTTCAGAGATATAGTACACTTGATGAGGTTATACAGTTAGCCTTGAAAGGGGAAAAAGACAGAGGCAATCCTATTCATTCCAAGTTACTAGGAGCAGACTACCAGGGAACCAAACTGTTCAGGGTCAGTTATGTTCTCCTTCAGAGACATTAAAGATTCACAAGCAGTTGAGTACATGATACGAACCACCCCAACCCCGTCATGAAACCCAATACCAATACGTTCAGAAATTTGTTGCCTAAAAACGCCTAAACACCTAAAGTGGAAACCGCGACCCGTTGTCTATAAGCGAGACAAGAACTTGGTATAAAAATGAAGACGCCACAATCAGGAGGAGACCGATTGACAAGTGGGGGATGAACGCCACAAAAAATCAATCCAATAAGCTCGATTTAGTTCTTGAAGAACCAAGGGGAGGTGCCTCTCAAAAGTGTTTAATGTTCAAAGATGTATGATAAGTATAAATTAACACTTATATTTAGATGAATTCTATTTGTTTGTGTAATAATTTGATGTTATCTTGAAGAATTTTGATACTTAAAATAGAAATTTTTCAGTTTCAGGGAATTGAGGACCACTATTTTGAGAAGAGATATCGATTTGGATTGAAATCGGAGAGGAATACCGAGAAAGAAAATACTTTTTGGAAGGACAGCAGATATACACGGCTGTGTGAAGGAATCAGGAGACTACACGGGTCGGATACACACCCGTGCATCTGACGTGTATCAGCGTGGAAAAAGATTTTTTAGGACAGCCCAAAGTACACGGTTGGAATACACACCTGTGTAACCCAACCGTGCATAAGAACACATTGAGGAGGACACCGGTTGAGTTACCACCCGTTGTAATCAACCATGTATGAAGAACAAAAAAGACAGAGGCATACACGGCTATTACAAACGGGCCATGTGGGATATACACGCCCAGAGTTCACTGATCAGAGAGATACACGGTTTATATACATGCCTGTGTAGTATGACCGTGTGTCTATCAAAGGAAAGATATTTCAAATTGTTTTTTAAATCTTTCTTCCATATTTGAAGGATATCTCCTACACTCTAGAGAGGAAGCTACCCTAGGTATAAAATAGTCATCTTTGAAGAGAGAGAGAAAATAGGAGGGGGGAAAAGAAGAAAAGAGAGAGGACGAAAAAGAGAGCACCAAAGAGGAGGGCCCAGAGGCCAAGGAGGCCGAAAGGCCGAAGGCCGAAGAGGCCGAGGAGCCCAAGGGATGCGAAAGAGAAGGTGAAAGGGGAAAAAGAAAAGAAGAAGACGACACTGAAGGGCTCATGCACAGGGGTTTTATCTTTTTTTTCATTCTATTTCTTGAGTTATATCTTGAAAATCCTTAGTGCCTAGTTGTTTCATACCTGAACCTTACGAATTCTAATTGTCATGTAATATGGGATTGATTGCATAGTTAATGAATATTGGAATTTTCTGAATTTATTCATTTGTTTATATATTGTTGCTAATTTGATGTATGGCTAACATTAAGTTTGCATTGATTTCTTAGAAGATGATTGGGAAATCTCTTGTTTGAATAGATCTTACATGAATAAAAGGGAAATTTGTATGTAATCTAGGGATAGAGAACGTGAATTTTCCGTTTTTAGGTTAAATTAGATAATTTTTATCTAATTGAGGGTTCAAGAGTATTAATGCAATTCTAATTGGATTTTGATTTGAAGAGGGATCTTTATCAAAGCCCATTAGGGTTAGGAGCTAATTTATTCTGGGAAGAACATTAGCTTAGTGTTAGATATCTGTGGTTTAGAGATAACCATTGCTCGTTAAAAAAATTTATTGAAAGGGAAAAGTTACTGACAATTAGAGGAGTAGAAAAAGGGTAGGGTAGTTTTTAGTTATCAAATTAATAATCAAGTTAAGTGTTTTTTTAAATTTGCTATAGGTTTTGTTAAGTTTTTTTAAATTTAACTGAAAACCTCTCGAATTTGTGCGGTTAATTTTGGTTTAGAGTTAGTTTTGTATTTGCTGGTCCTTGAGGAGACGATACCGAACTCAACTTTTAAAATTTTACAATCGAAGGTCCCTTTGCCACTTAATCGTAACAGAGAGTCGAAAAAAGGTTTTTTAAAATTTTAAGTGTTTTCGTCATCAACAATTTTTTTGGCGCCGTTCCGGGGAGGGCGATTTTAAAAAAAAGCTCAACGCTGATACTCAACCATGCTTTTCTTTGGGTAAGTTTTTTCTTTTTTTAATAAATTTAAATTACTCTTTATTTATTTCAGAGTTTGTTAGATGAGAAAATACATGACTTTAGTCATGAGAGTTGGGGTATACATTTTGGGAAATTTCTTTTCAAAAACTCAGGCCCATGCACATGATGCTATTGTTTTGGATTTTCTGCAAAAGGGGAGCTAGATGGCATTTTGATATCGATCCAGGGAGTCTTGTTTCTTTTTTTCTTTTTTTTACCTTTTTTTTCCCTCTTTTGTGTAGTCATGTGACATTAGGGACAATGTCTAAATTAAGTGAGGGAGGGACTGAGATAAGAAGCATGAAATATAAGTGTTAAGAATAAAAAATTATTAAGTTTCCCCATTATGATGTATTTAGTGAATTTCAACAATCAAGAATTGCTGAGATTTTATTAAATTACTTTTTGCATGAAATTTTTTTTGGAATTTTTTATAGAGCCTTTTATACTCAAACTTTATAGTATAAATTTTGTTTAAAATTTTTATTTAAAATTTTTTTTGAATTCCCCAAGGAAATGGTATTAATTCTAATCTGAAAATCAGGTTTTTAAAAGGAGTCAGGATTTCTAAATTTAAGTATTTAGAGAAGTCATCTACTCTTGGATCGAGCAAAGGGAATTTCCCAGGGGGGGAAACAATGAGCATATTTACCTGGGAATAGCCGGCTTTTAGCTGGCCAAAGGGTTTAAACCTGTTTTCACACTGTACAAAAAGGGAACAATAGGACTTTCAACAGAGAAGACCGGCTTAGGGACGGCCCCTGGTGGAAGCTGTGGGAAAACCCGGGTTGGAGCCGTGGGGGGAAGCTAGGTGTGCCAAGGGGGAAAAAAAGTGTGGAACATAACCGATGAAGGCACGGCTTGAATCTAGCCCTGGGTGTAACCTGGTAAAAAATGGGCACGGATGAAAACTTGTAATTATGCACAGATGAAGGCACGGCTTGAAATCTAGCCGTGTGGTGACCGTGGACATACTGGAACGGGAAAATATCGTGAATAGCACAGAGGATGGCACGGTTGACCTACGATCGTGTGGTGGGGGGGGTGCCAGGGAGACGAATCCTACTTTCGAAATTTTTGGAAAAAGGGAAAAATTTTTGTATTTGCTAGCAAAGATCACATGCTATCCTTCTAATAAAAAAATAGAGCCCAAACCCCAGAGGGGTTTGGGGAAACGGGAACTGGGGGAAACACTTTGGAAAAAAAGAAGGAAGGAAAGGGGGCGAGCAGGGATCCGGGTTTCATTATGTTTTTACTTTTTATTTTCCCTT
>JBBMOL010003634.1:0-14891 GCA_037954665.1 Laguncularia racemosa | reverse complement strand
AAAAAAAAAAAACCCCCCCCCAAAACCCCCCCCCCCAAAAATTTTGAGCAATTTTTAGTTCCTAAAAATTTCCTTTAACAGATTGTGAGCACAAACTTTCCATCGATGCCTACATAGGAAGTAAAGTTGACACAAAAGTTGGCTTTGAAAGTTTGCAAAACAGGCCATAAAAGGATAATAAACAAACAGTAAAAAAGAATTCTCATTTGCACGAACTTATAACCAAACAGTGAAGAAAAACAAGAACAACAGATGCCATTAGTATTATTTTTCCTCAAGTATATAAAGATCTACTGCATATTGAATCCATATAGCGGAACCACCTAATGGAACAAAGGGTTTGTGTCTCCCAGGGCTTTATAGTATCCAGCTAAAAAAGCATAAATACCAAGCCCAAGCATCAGAATATGTTCTGTGGATTCCTTTTTTCTTTTTGGTGGTGCAGTAATTTTTTTTACATTTGTGCTAAAATTCTTGAAGATTTACAAAACACATGTCAAAAATTTCAACCATCCAAAGGGTTCCAAAAAGAAAGTTCACCTTTATACAATCCTTGAAGACCCCCTTTGAGTGATGTTAACTCTATCTCTACCAGGCAATACACAAGTACTTGGAACACCCTGCAAAATAATGAAACTAGCATCCCAGTGAATGCCTTTTTTGATTTAAGTAATAATCCACAGACAGCTCTAGTTTAAACCCTTATGAAATCTACCAATCAAATATCTTTTTTTGAGGGTTCCTGAAAGTAAAACAAAATCAATTTATTTTTTTTTTTTGGGAAAATTAAAGAAAATCAATGTTCGCCAAAAAGAAAATCGGTATCCATCAACCTGATAGCCAGATAAAATTATTGTATGGAAATTGTTCCCAGATAATATTATTGTACGGAAATGTTGCCTAGGTTATGACTATGTTTGCAAAAAAGCTGTTACCTTAACTTGAAGAACAAGTATTGAAAGGAACGAGCGACAATTTCCAAACCAAGTGCTGGCAAAATAATGTTGAGAAATAAAAGAAAATATATGACAACCACTAGAAAAAGTAGAAAGTAAACACAGCGTGGAAAGTTCAACAAAGTAGCACTCATATGGACTATCAAGATTTGATGGAACCATTGCACTCACTTTCAAATATATCCAAAGGTTAATGGATGACCTTCTAGTTGTAATAGAAAAACCCGTAAATATAGTACTTCCATAGCAATTCATTATGATATTTTTCTTTGCCAAAGTTGGGGTTAGATGTTTTAACCCCAAAGGGGAGAAATTCCAAACCGTACTTAGCATATCAAACCAATTTCTTTAATAGCAGAAGGGGGCTGCCATAATTTGATCGCTATCTCCAACATTGAACACCCTACAAGATATCAACAGTTAAAAATAGCTTCACTATGTAGATAAAACCAAGACTTGGTGAGATTTGAGCCCAAACTTCATACAAGTCATCATGAGAATTCTTGAGCCTTACACTGCCCAACCCCTTGGGGTTATTAAAACAATATTTTGTTTCTATTTTAGTCAAAATCATCATTTGGGCCTGAGTTTCTAATTTTGAAAAACCAAAGGTCCTATAGAATCCAATGAAACTAAATATCTAAGATACTGTTTGATGTTTGCAACCTATTCCTCCTATACTTTACCTCAGAATATCCGTAAAAGAAAAGCACAACTAGAAATTTAAACCACCCACAAATTTTTCTTCTAATAAAACATGGTTTCTAAACTATTCCTTTTGCCACTCAAGGAAATTACTGTCCTATAGCAAAACAAAGCGTATGTTTATCCTAAGCCTATGACACTCGACTTTTTTCACACTCCTCAGATCGCAGACATTTGATTACCTTTTATTCTGCGGCCAATTTGTGAGCTATCTCTCCAATAAAAGAAAGAAAATATTTACAGGTTAGGCAAAAGGCAAAATAAAGGGATCGGTGCAACGAAATACTTCCACAAATTGGTGCCCTAATCAGAACAAATAGGAAACAAATTCAAAATAGAAGCCAATACAACCAAGGAATTTAAGCATTCAATCAAGCTAAGCCAGCAAAACTACAGAATGGTTTTACAAAAGGCAGATTCCGATATGACTCAAGTTAGGACCATGTATTCTTGAGTCTATGGCAGCACCAGAGTTAGTTTTCATATTTCTCTTTTAGTTAACTTTACATTATTTTATATTGTTAGGCTGCTTCTATTTATTTCGCAGCAAAAGTCAAGCGTAAAAGTTTAGAAGTTCTAGAAATCTCAAGAACTAGTTAGTTAAAGTTGGTCACTACAAGAGTTAGCATAAATACAGTAAGATATCCGTTTCTAGCAAAGGAAGACAGAATATGAGTTGTAATACCCCATAAGAGATGGCAATGGCTTGAACCTTCAAAGCTGGGGTGAAAGTATCCTTTTCTTTTCAGATCAATAAAATTACTTTTATGTTGGTGCAATCAAACCCTAGGCTGTAGCAGTGGCCACTGTCTGAGGAAATTTCTTCAGTGATTGCTGCAATGAAATGGCAAGAATGGAGTGTCATATGGAGCTGTAGCAATAGAAAAGTTGGTGAAGGAGCTCACTAAAGGTGCAATCGAGACAACTGAGAAAAGATCAATGGATTGGAGTGAAGTATCACAACAACTGAGGGATGCATTTTGATGATTCAGGAGATGTTGCAAGATTTAGTTTGTGATTGGAAAGAGAGAGTAATTGATGTTTTAAGGAGAAAATCTGAGCCATCTGATGATCAACACTCTTGACAATTGATCGCCAATCCAAAGGATCACAATAGGACAAAGGAAACTTTTAGTGAATCAAGTTCTGCGGAAAGAGGAGCAATCTTTGGATTATTTGGGTTACATTTGCAACCGATGAGGTAAGGGAGGTAGCAGTGTATTAGCATGGCAATTCTACTTCAATAAAGGAGTGAGATGGTTTTTGGGTTTAACTGCGGCTAAAGGAAGTTTGTAAAGGATTATGCAAAATTGCTAGCCACATACTATTCTTCTAAAGGAGAATGGGTTGAGATGAAATCAACCGGTGTTGGTAACTTTTCAAAAATTACATGTGCTTACAATAGCATGGTTTGGCTATGCCAAATTTTTATAAACCTTTTGTTATTGAATATGGAACGCATGAAAAGCACAGGTATTGGAAGCAGTATTGATGAAAGAGAATAGGGCCTTTTGCTTATTTTTTGCAAGGCTTTGCTGATTGTACTTTGGTAAAATCTACTTTAACAAAACTTTGAAAAAGAAACGATGGCTTTAGTGTTGTCCATACACCATGGTGACTTCATTTGCTTGGCCACGTTTTTATAGTGAAAACAGATCTAATGAGTTTGCATCACTTACTTCAAAACATATCATCAACTTAGATCAACAAATTGGTTAGCCAATTTTTTTTTTTTGTTGGGCTACAATTTCGAAATGTAGTACAAGCATAGAGAAGATAAAAAAGCCGTTGATGCCTTTGTCAGCATGCATGAAAAATATGAGCTGCTGCTATTTTCAAGTCCCTTATGGACCAATTGACAAGATCACTGATGCTGTGAGTATGATCTATTTTAATGGCTGAAGTTCAGGCCTTGAAAGTAGGGGAATACAGATGAAAAGGAGTTCATTTGGAAGGATGGTTTTTTGACTACTGCTGCAACAACCACTCATGTTAATACAAAATTCATTGACTAACTGGAAAGCCACGGCCAGCAATCTTTCCTTTCCACAAAATAGCTTAATTTAGCAAGCCAAAACCTCATCAGCTGCGCATCTTTATGTTTCTCATCTAATTGGTCCATAATAGACCAAGAAATTGGCCAATTCAAATCTTCAAACTCACGCAGGGACAGCATCAGCTGCCACCATTTGAGAACCACAATTTATAGCATATTTCAAAAATCATACCCCAGCATTTAGCTAGCCAGTGCTTTTGATTAGGTGTAGTTATGCATGAGAAAGTGCTTTACTCCAATATGCTATAGGGCATTGGTTTTGACATCAAAAACGCACCCAACCAACCCCGATGCATTGCATCTAATAAAAAATAGCGGTGTTAAAGCTGGCATAGCAAGCATAGGAGGCTTGCACTAAAAGGCATCTGTAGCATACGAAATGCAAACTATAGCCTCATCAGACAAAAGAAGGGAATTCTTTTTCAGTGCATTAGTAAAGCGGCCTTGAATCTTTCATAATCCTTAATGGATTTCCGGTAATAACTAGATTAAACCAGAAAACCATGCCAGCCCCTTAATGTCTTAGGAGTGGCCAATCCAAAACAAAAAAACCCTTTATACTTTTAGGTAGGATCCCACACTAATCCCCCATGAGTAGAATGATATGGCCAAGAATTGTCTTAGAAATATTGCAAAAGAACATCCTCTTTTATCAGCATAAAATTTATAGACCAAAACAATCCAAGAACAATGTGTAAATGGATCACATGATTCATCCAATGAAAAAAAGGGCTATATATACACAATATATTCATCATGAAAAGCACACGGAACCATGCACAATAGGGCCAAAAAACATCATTCCATAGTGGACTTTGAAAATAGGATGGAGCATTAGTGAGCCGAGAGGCATTACTAAGAACTCATAATAACATTAATGAGTGCGAAATGCGGTCTTGGATAAATCTACTAAAGAAAACCGAATCCTTGGTGATAGCCAAAACACAAATCAATTTTCCAAAAACATCAAAACTCCATGCAACTATTTATTTATCATAATGGGAAGAGGATATTTATCAAAGACCACTGTGGCTCATTTCAAGCCTATAGTCCACATAGAAACACCAAAATCCTTTTTTTTTTTCTTTACTAAAATCACATATATGAAAATGGACTGAATTGGGTTGGCATTATTCTCAACTTCAACATGTCTTTCCACAAGCCACTAATTAAATCTTAGCATATCAATATGCGTCTTACATTAATAGGACAACTCCCTCTTTAACACTATTTTTATGATCTTGCACCCAATGAGGAGGCAACTCTTTAATTTCTTAAAAAAATATCAGGAAAATTCAAATAACCAAGAATGATATCAGAGCCGGAACTTCAAAATCTTCTGTCAAGCCACAAAGTATAGCCTCATCCCACATATACTGCAAAAATTTATAATCACCTATTTTACATAGCATTTAAAAGAAATCTTAGATTTGTGGAGAGAAGGGTCCCCCATTTAAAACGGAATTCAGCTCTATGAAATGGAACTTTCATGTCCATTGATGACCGATCAAACCTTCATATTACCTAACGTTTTTAGGCCAAGCGATCCCCAAAATAACACCAACCCCACTCAATTCAAGCTACATAACAATCAACAACAATTTCAGTAGGTTATCTTCACAATTTTGACAGTCCTCTGAATAAATTTTTTGCCCATCACAAGTTTCCACAAAAATGGCAAAGTATCCTTTTTTGGGGAACTTTTCAAACACAGAAACTAGACTGGATGAAACAAAGTTGTGACTCATGCCACTATCTATCAACACTGAAACCATTCAAAACCGCTATACATTCTTTTTTTTCTCCAACTGATCAATCAAGCTTCTTTTTTGGTTTCATCATACAAGAAATCACCAGAAAATTGCCAAATGAATCAACTCACAAATAACCAGGCAAAAATCTGAACAAGAAGAGATGAAATCTGAATCCTAACATCTTTCCACAGACAATGCACATTGCAAACAACCGTGGTTCAACAAAAGCAAATTCAGCTTCGCGAAGCAATGGACACCAAGCAGAAGATTACCCTGATGTAGATCCCTAACTCTCCAGCAATTGCGAAGCTTACACACCCCCAGGGGGTACTTTGTGAAAACCAGAGAAATCTCACCAAGTTTCAACCTTCTCCAACAATCCCCCAATGTTGCTAACATTATCTTCCTCACTAATGCCAAAGAGTTTCTTCGCCCCTTATTTATATAGATACTTTGTACATGTATCAAGTTGCCTATTACTAAAAACAAATACTACTAATTAGTACCCTCACCACCTCTAAAGACATAATGTCCACCATATAAACATAACATGCTAAACACAATACAAAACAAAGGAACACCCCACACAAAACACACACACACTATATAGACATCTATAACACCAGTCCATATTAACGAGGCAAACACCTCTTGGATATTCTTAGCCGAATTGGTTTAAAGATCTAGGAACACATTACTAACTATAATCACTTAGTTCGTACCCTCTACATCTAGATGGGTATGACAATATTTCTTCGGGACTTTCATGCTATAATGCCTCGATGGGTAGACATGCTAGCGCACTCCATACTATCAGCTTTAGCTTCTCATGTTTATTGGCTGGGTATAAAGAGATAAGTCTATGGTTATTTAGCTTCATGTGCAATTTGTCAAAAAAAAAAAAAGTCCAGCTCATCTCCCAATGGGTCTCTTACAGCCTTTGCCCATCCCATCAGCAATTTGAGAAGACATTTTGTAGATTTCATTACTTGCTTTCCGAAATCCTTGAGAGCATATGTGATTCCGTGGTTGTGGATTGACTATCAAATATGGGCATTTTCTAATTCATGAAGCATCCTTATAATGCTAAGGAGTAGTTGCATTTTGTGAAGAAAATTGCTGCTCACATGGGTTCCTTGATTTGGTTGAAGTAATGTTAAAGGACAAGGTCAACAATGGGGAGGGGAGTATTGATAATAAACTTAGGTTAACACCTATTTTACAAGTCTGATAACCAATGCAGAGTGAGTTTTATGTTTTATGTACAGTTACCTTTATATTCTTTTTTCTTAGATATTTAATTTATTGATCCAAAAATGTTATACAATCCGTAAAATATAGTTGATTTTACTTATTTAATGGCATAATCAAATACTAAAGCACATGGAAATTGATCTTCAAAGGTTTACATTATCAATTGTGTAAGCTCCTAATCTTGGTTTACGGAATGGAAACCCAAATTGGATGGCTATTCCTAGGACACAACTTTGTTGCGTATATCCAGATACAATAGAGTGCCACAAATAAACCCTCTCTCTACGTTTGGAGAGAAGGAGATGAGGAGGCAGTTTTAGCATTTAATCAAGGTAGTAACACTAGCCAATTTTTGAAGGTTGACAAGCATTGTAGGAGTTCGCAGACTAAGCTCCAGATCTAGGAGGTATTGCTATTAGTTAAAAAATAGGTGGAAGTGATCTTCCAGTCTTACCGGCAAAGGAAATAGGTTGTAGATATGATGATTCCCCTGATGTCAACTTATCAAGAGTTGTTAGTTTACCTTGCCAAGGCTACCATAAATAAAAGAGTGTCTGGTTATGAAGTCTTGTTCATGAAAACCATGTACCATGGGGTAGTAGTGCTTGAGGAGTAGAAAAGTGTATTCCACTCTTTATGGTATACTCCCCATGCTAGCATGTATCCATCAAAAAGACGATCAGTAGGAAGAGGGCATTTGGATGGGAAAGAGGGTAGGTGTGAAAGATGATCCAAAATATGGGCCTATCAGTAGGTGCCTTTCATTTTCTTCCATCAGGGACAAAGCTTTGTTGTGGGTGGGAAGCCAATACTATCCATTTTCACGAGCACTAAGATTGGTATCGAGAGGACCAATTGGGAAGCCCAAAAGTTGCCCAGAGTGATATGGTAAGTCCGTTGTTAGGTTCCCGTTAAAGTTAGAATGAAAATAGCTCTCTAAGCATTTAATAGTTTCTTCCAAAAACAGGAACATGTAGTTTAGAGATTTAGAGGACAAAAATTTCTTCCTTTTAAAAGTGTAGAGTGGAACCATTCGGCCATAACTCCTGAGGCCTTCTTGCACAAGTGCCAAATGCGTTTAATTTGGATAGCTTATTCCAAGATGCAGTTGGGTATCCCTAAGCCAACATTTGAGAGTTTACAAAATCATCCCATGTACTTTGGCCTTAGAATATAGTTCGGTCTTCCACTCCACAGGAAGTCACTAAGCAATTGGTCTATCTTCATTATGATAGAATTTAAGCAATAAAAAAAATAGAACTCTAATAGCTTGCATGGAGAAGAAAAACCAACTTAACTAGCTTGGTAATCTTCCTACATAGAGGGAGTATTTGGAAGTCAAATAATTAATGTGAGCCAAGATCTTCTCCATGTAAGGCATCTCAATTTCCTCTATTTAAGCTTTGTGGAGATTAGTGGCACTCCATATATCTACTGGCAAGTTGCATTCTTGGAATGAGTAGAGCTAAGGATGTTTTCTTTCACTACACCATGGGGACATTATATAAGAATATATTACTCTTGCATTATTGCCACCAGTCCCAAGATGATGAAAAACGTTCTAGGTTTCTTTAATCAAGGACACTAATTCCTAATTGCCTTTCGTGAAATGAGGAGATTATTTGCAGCTTGTCCGGACTTAAATCTCCAGTGAAGAGAGAAAAATTGAGGGTTCACAGGCAGAACCTTCTTAGTAGGGAGGTAGTACTTCCATTCCTAATACAAATAGGTAAGGGGAAATGGGGTCCCTTGTCTCAACCCCTGTAGCTTGCAAAGTAAACCATGATTCTCCACTTTTGTTAATGAAATTTCGGAGTAGACATGCATTGATCTATAAGGGCTCGTATGTGTTGGGGGAAGTTCATAGCTTTGAGCACCTCAAGCAGAAGGAAATCCCACCGTTCATGTCATATGTCTTTTTGCAATCACCTTCAATTAAGAATGCAGAGCACCCATTTGCCGCGAATGGTATTCCAAGCTTTGCTTACATATATAAATACTTGTACAGTACAATATTTGTATACAAATAAGAATTTAAAGTTTCTCTTCTCGCTATTGTTTCCTTTCTTTTAACATGTGATCAGAGCTAAGAGTTATCCTGACCAGGAGACATCATGAAAGAGCATGCGCACCCAAAGACACGAAGTGGAAGGGAGTGTATAATGATTGATCAGGAATAAAATAATGTGAGGGAATTTTGTTCTGAAGGATAGAGGAAGGCATTCTGTTAATGAGATAACATGTAGTTAAGCACAGTCTATTCAGCCTAAAAAATCCAAGTAGGGAAACATGGTGGTGTAAAAGAAGTGTGCGGAGCAGTCTCGATTAAATGTCGATTTTTAATGTTCAGCAACACCATTTTGTTGAGGTATGTAAGCACAAGAGATTGATGTTAATTTCATGGATGACATAAATTGAGGTAGAAAAAATACCGGAGCATTTTCATACGCAGGAAATTGTATAGATGTTATTAAATTGAGTTTTGATTTACAGCACAAAAAGACTCAAAAAATTGGAAAGTTAGGTTCAAAACGATTTTTCATCAAAATATAAATCTAGTGCATCGAGAATGGTCATCAATAAAGGTTAAAAAACATTGAAAACTGTGAAAATCTTCCAAAGTTAGTATTGTAGATAAATAAGGAAAGCATATGGCTAATTGACTGCCATATAATCTTGATATTTATAGCAGAAGAATCAAATCTTATAGGATTTAATGTGATATATTTTTATTCTTTATTTAGTCTTCTTAGATTAAGGAAAGATAGGTTGTACACTAGTATATATATACAATACTTGTATCACTTTCTGAATAAGAGAAAATAAAGAATTCCAAATCTCTTCATGGTATCAGAGCCTTCCTCCTTCTATTTTTTTCTTCTGCCGTGACTCAATTTCTGCTTGACGTATCTCTCATTCCGACCAATTTTTTTTCTGCCGTGATCCATTCTGATCGTGCTTCTGTCGGAGCCTTTCACGTGTCTAACGTGATTCTATCATTCCCTTCTCAACCATAGCTAGTAATCCGACAGCATACACACTCTAGTATCACGACATTCTCCTTCAACCAACTGGTCAATCCTCCATCTCCTAGAATTATTGAATCTGTCTTCACCAGGAAATGATGAACGAGAGAGACTCTGCCTCATCCAAAGTCACGTCACTCCCAACCCCTATCAAAACCAGCCATGGAGGAACTGAAAATGCATCTCTTCTCATCACTGGACACAAACTCAATGGTCACAACTTTCTCCAATGGTCCCAATCTGTGATGATGTTCATCTGTGGAAAAGGAAAAGATGAATATCTCACTGGAGAAGGTGTCATTCCAGAGAAAAATGATCCACAATTCAAGACATGAAACACTGAGAATCACTTAGTGATGTCTTGGTTGATAAACTCCATGAATAATGAGATCGGTGAGAATTTTCTCCTATATAAGACAGCAAAGGAAATGTGGGATGCAGTTAGGGAGACGTATTCCAGTTCTGAAAACACCTCAGAACTTTTTGAGGTTGAAGCCAAGCTGCATGATCTTCGACAAGGAGAGCTTACGGTTACTCAATATTTCAATACCCTTACTCGCTATTGGCAACATCTTGACTTGTTTGAAGTCCACACGTGGAAGTGCCCCGAAGACACAGCTTTATACAAAAAGATAGTAGAACAAAAACGAACCTTCAAATTCCTTCTTGGTCTCAACAAAAATCTGGATGAAGTCAGAGGCAGAATTATGGGAACCAAGCCTTTTCCTAGCATCCGAGAAACCTTTTCTGAAGTTAGACGTGAAGAAAGCAGAAGGAAGGTTATGATGGGATCACAAAATTCCACTCCAACCTTTGAAGGTTCTGCCCTTGCAACACGAGGACCACCACCGAACAACAATGACAACCGGCAAAGGAAAGGGAGACCTTGGTGTGATCACTGTCGTAAACCTGGCCATCTTAGGGAAACCTGCTGGAAAATCCATGGGAAACCGGCTGATTGGAAGGCATCACGAGCAACCAATGCTAACATTGCAGCATCCTCAGATGACCACACAACTTCAACCTCAAACGGGTTAAGTCCCTTCACCAAAGAGCAATTGGAAGTTCTGCAGAAACTATTCAATCAAAACACGGTCTCGCAGCCTCAATCCAACACTTCTGGGTCTGGAACCAGCTTGTTAGCACAGCAAGGTAATTCCTCGTTGGCTCTTATGGTTGACAAATGGCACACAAAACCGTGGATTGTTGATTCTGGAGCTTCAGATCACATGACAGGAGATGCAACAATATTTTACAAGTACAGTCCATCCAATAGCAACTCCACAGTCCGAATAGCTGATGGTTCACTATCAAAAGTTGAGGGAATTGGTTCAGTCAAGATTAATAAGAATCTGACTTTAAATTCTGTTTTCCATGTTCCTAGTTTGGATTGTAATTTACTTTCCATTAGTAAATTGACTCGTGATCTAAATTGCATAACTAAGTTTTTCCCAAACTTATGTGAGTTTCAGGAATTGGATTCGGGGAAGACGATTGGCAGTGCTGAGATGTGTTCTGGACTTTATCTCCTCAAAAACCATTCTCCTCAAAATACACAAACTCAACCCACAAGTGGAGCTCCTGTTACAAGTCAGTCTGTTTTCAATTCCTATGTCAATAAAGATAGTGAAATTATGCTGTGTCACTATCGTCTTGGGCATCCTAATTTTGTGTATTTAGAGAAGCTTTTCCCTTCAATGTTTATCAATAAAAATCCAAAACATTTTCAATGTGAAATTTGCCAGTATTCCAAACACACTCGTAATATTATCCTAGTTGCTTGTACAAACCATCTCGTCCATTTGCCATGATTCATAGCGATGTATGGGGCCCCTCAAGGGTGAAAAAATATAACAGGAACTCGTTGGTTTGTATCATTTGTTGATGATCACACTAGGTTGACTTGGATATTCCTCATGAAAGAAAAATCAGAAATATGTCAACTTTTCAAAAATTTCAACTCTATGATATAAACACAATTCCAGACCAAGATTCAAGTTTTTAAAACAGATAATGCCAAAGAATACTTCAAATCTGTTCTAGGTTCTTATCTCCTAGAACAAGGCATAGTTCACATAAGTTCCTGTGTTGATACTCCCCAACAAAACGGGGTAGCAGAAAGAAAAAACAGACATTTACTTGAGGTGGCCCGATCTCTCATGTTTTCCACACATGTTCCAAAATTCTTCTGGGGAGAAGCCGTCCTTACATCCGCATATCTCATCAATAGAATACCATCCAGAGTTTTGAAATTTCAAACTCCCCATCAAGTCCTCCTTCAACACTTCCCACAGACCAAAATCATCACATCACTAGAACCAAAAGTATTCGGGTGCTCAGCATTTGTTCATATACAGCCACAAAACCGCAGCAAGTTAGACCCAAAATCCATCAAGTGTATTTTTCTTGGGTATTCCTCAAAACAAAAAGGCTACAAATGTTATTCTCCCAGCACCCGCAAATTCTATAACTCAATGGATGTGACATTCTTTGAACATCAATCATATTACCCCAAAACTGAAATTCAGGGGGAGAACTTGAGGGAATATCAGCTTTGGGAACCTGATCCCGGTCATCCAATCCAACCTCTTGATCCTCCATCACTACAGCCCTCTATCGAGTCGTTTCAACCTGATCCAGTCACTCATCCTCTCACACTTGATACACCAGCAGAAAGTCCACCACCACAAACTCCAGTGTCATCTATTCCCAACCAACCCAAATCACCACAAACCGTGGATAAAGAACTTCGTGTCTATGTTAAGAGGAAAAGGCCTATTACAGGGATGGAACTCTCAACACCTCTCACACTTGTCCAAGAGCCTGAACCAAGTCCAAAGCCGACTCAAACTCACTCAGATAAGGGAAAGTCCACTTCTAGGATTGAAAGTATCACTGACAACTATGATATGCCAATTGCTCTGAGAAAGGGTGTAAGAACTTGTACACAGCATCCTATTCAAAAATTTGTCTCATATGGTAAATTATCTACTTCCTATAAGGCATTTGTTTCGACTCTTGACAAAGTGCAGGTACCTAACTCCATTCAAGAAGCCTTAACAAATTCTGAATGGAAAAAGGCAGTCTATGAAGAGATCAGGGCTTTGGAGAAGAATGGCACATGGGTGATCACAAAACTTCTCCAGGAAAAAGGGTTGTGGGTTGTAAGTGGATCTTTACAGTTAAACATCAAGCTGATGGCAGTATTGAGAGATTAAAGGCACGTCTTGTTGCTAAGGGTTTTACTCAGTCCTATGGAATTGATTACCAAGAAACATTCGCTCCGGTGGCCAAATTCAATACTATCAGAATTCTTCTCTCTCTTGCAGCAAACCTAGACTGGCCATTACACCAACTGGACGTAAAGAATGCATTTCTAAATGGTGATCTAGAAGAAGAAGTTTACATGGAAATACCCCCGGGGTTGGAAACTTCATCCAACAGCAACCAAGTGTGCAAACTTAGAAAATCTCTATATGGGCTCAAGCAATCTCCTCGTGCTTGGTTTGACAGATTTGCAAAAACAATTACAAAGCATAGATACACCCAATGTCAAGCCGATCACACTCTATTTGTAAAATTCTCTCCAAAAAAGAAGATAGCCATACTAATTGTGTATGTGGATGATATCATTCTGACAGGTGACTATGAAGAAGAACTACCTAGATTGAAGGGACTCCTAGCCAAGCAATTTGAAATCAAAGAACTTGGTGATCTTAAATACTTTCTGGGAATGGAAATAGCACGGTCCAAGAAAGGAATATTTGTCTCTCAACGTAAGTATGTCCTAGACTTACTAAAGGAGACAGGCATGCTTGGATGTAAACCTGCTAACACTCCAATGGATCCAACCAAGAAGCTAGGAGCTGAGAAAGACAGTACACCAGTCGACAGGGGGAGATATCAGAGACTTGTGGGACGTCTAATCTACCTCTCACATACACGACCAGACATTGGTTTTTCTGTTAGTGTTGTGAGTCAGTTCATGCACAACCCAACAGAAGAACATATGGGAGCAGTAAACAGGATTTTGAGATATCTCAAGATGACACCAGGAAGAGGCTTGTTATACAAGAAGGATAAAAGCCGTGAAGTTGAAATCTTCTCAGATGCAGACTGGGCAGGAGATATTTCAGACAGAAGATCTACATCAGGATACTGCTCCTATGTTTAGGGAAACCTTGTGACTTGTAGAAGTAAGAAGCAATCTGTAGTCTCAAGAAGCAGTGCAGAAGCTGAATTTAGAGCACTTGCTCTTGGTATCTGTGAGGGCATATGGATACAGAGACTTCTTAGTGAACTCAAAATACAAAGTGAAGGGTCTATGAAGCTGTTTTGTGATAACCAAGCTACCATTAGTATTGCAAAGAATCCAGTGCACCATGACAGGACAAAGCACATCGAAATTGATCGGCACTTCATCTCAGAAAAGATTGAGAAAGGAATTATACAACTAATGTATACTCCTACAAAGTTGCAAGCAGCCGATATTCTCACCAAAGCTCTTCCAAAGACTAACTTTGAAGAATTGAGTCACAAGTTGTGTTTGTACAACATTTACAACTCAGCTTGAGAGGGAGTGTTGAAAATCTTCCAAAGTTAGTATGTAGATAAATAAGGAAAGCATATGGCTAATTGACAGCCATATAATCTTGATATTTATAGCAGAAGAATCAAATCTTATAGGATTTAATGTGATATATTTTTATTCTTTATTTAGTCTTCTTAGATTAAGGAAAGATAGGTTGTACACTAGTATATATATACAATACTTGTATCACTTTCTGAATAAGAGAAAATAAAGAATTCCAAATCTCTTCAAACTTTGCAATTCAACCATTTCATCCATGAGGTGCATTCTCCCGCCCAATTTCTCTGTGGGGGATAAAGTGGTGTTGAAGTCCCCAAGCACTATCCATGGAAGGGGGTAAGTGGTCGGTGCTTTATTCACAATATTGCACCATAGGGACCTTCAATCTCTACCATTATTGGAGGCGTAGATGAAGGTGGCAAAGAAGGTGGAACTAGATCTCCTGTTGACTAGTTTGCAATGCATGAATTGGGGGCTCTCCGATTCAATGCTCACGACCCATTCACTTGGTTTCCAAGCTAGCCACATTCGCTTTCTGTCCGATGTATT
>JBBMOL010003633.1:0-14895 GCA_037954665.1 Laguncularia racemosa | reverse complement strand
CCCCAAAACCCCCCCCCCTCCCGGGCCGCGACGCAAGGGGCCGCGCCGGCTCCGTCCCCCCAAGCGCCGCCGCGACGGCGCGTGCCCCCGCCTCCGAAGGCGGGGGGGTGCGGGGGGCCACCAGGGGGCCCATGGCCCCGGGGTTACGATTCTCCCGGGGGGAACGGATTTGCGGCCGATCTCCCCCGGAAACCCTTTGAAAAAATTTGGGAAAACACTTGAAGCGTTTCGCATTGGGTTTTGGGCGGCCCCGCGCAATTTTCGGAATTTTTGGTTTTCCGTTTGTTTTACGGGGGAAATGAGGGAAAAAGGGTTTTGCCTGGTCGGAAATTGAAAATTTGGCCGAGTCAAAAAGTGTGGGGTTCTTGCGGTTTTGCAAAAATCTCGTCGGATTCGTTTTCTCAAGTTTGTGAGGCTGTTGCCAGTCGCAAGGATCAATGCTCCTCTGCCGGTCCAAAAATGCCAAATAAAGCTTTTGGGGGGGGCGCTCGCGCTCGCCCTCGCCCGCGGGGCATGGCGTGGGGCGGAGGGGGGGGGAGGGTTTGGGGCGAGTTGCTGGTTCGCTCCCCGCCATCTTTTGGGGCGGCGGGGATTCGCCCGTGGGTTTTGGTTGAGACGGTACCGAGTCGGCCCCTTGTGTTTTGCGGTGCTCCCCGGGCGGACATTTTGGGGTGAGCTTTGCGGTGGATAGGTTGGCCCCTTTTCCCGTTTTTGTTCCAGCGCCCTTGGCCCCCGGAGGGCGGCCCCCCCCCCCCCTGGTAAATTGAGGGGTTTGGCGGGCGGTGTTCCCCGTCCCTGGGGCGCCGATGGGGGGGGAAAGGTGTGTCCGTGGGGCTTCCGAGCCCTGGGTTACCCGTGTTGGACGTCCCCGGGCGTCGTTGGGGGTTTCCCCGGGGCTGGGCGCCCCTCCTCGTGCCCCGGGGGGGGCCTCGTGGGATGTGGGGGCCCCTCCCGTGGGCCCTCTCATCCGGCGGGTTCCCGGGTTGGTACCAGCCCCGGGGGAGTTGGATTCCCCCCCCGGGTCGTGCTGCGTGCGCGTCCGGTGGACTTTTTCCTTTCCCGTGGGTCGTGGGGGCCGGCGGGGGGCGACCGTGCTCGTAGGGCGTGCGACGGTGGTATTGCGTCTGCGTGGTGGGCGGTGCCCGTCCCGGAATCCCCCTCGACGCCGCTCTTCAGGACCCCCACGTGGCGCCGGTCCCCCGGGGCGGAGTCGTGGTCCTGTTTTGGTCCCCCACGAGTTGGAATCGGTTCCCCCCGGTTCTCTGTGCTTGGCCCCTTTGCTGGGGGCGAGCGGGCGGTGGTGGGCCCCGTGTTCCTTGCGGCGCCGTTGGGTTGCCGCTACGGTCCAGGGTCCCTGCCGTCCTTCGGTTTAGAGCGTCGGGGGGTTGGAGCATGGCCTACCCCCCTTCCACGGTTGTTGCTTCGAAACGGATGACCCGGGCCCTCGGGTTTGTCCCCGCGCTTTGTTCCCCGGGCAAAAGGCGCTTCGGGGGGGCCCGGCGTGTGAAGGGTGTTCCGGGTTGACCCTGCCAGTAGTCTATGCTTGTTCAAAGATTAACCCTGCATGTGCAAGTATGAATAATTCGGAGGTGAAAACTGCGAAGGCTAAAAAAAAGTTATAGTTTGTTTGTTTGGTATCACTCTGGTTCCCGTTGTAATTCTAGACTAATACGTGCAAAAAACCCCGTTTTGCGGAAGGTTTGCATTTTTGAAAAAAGGGGCGCGGGCTCTGCCGTTGCTTGATGATTTTGATAATGGACGGATCCCCGGGTCGTGCCGGCGAGATATTCAAATTTTTCCCCTATCAATTTCGATGGTAGGAATTTGGCTCCATGGTGGGCGGGTGCGGGGGAATTGGGGGGTTCGACCCCGGAGGGGAGCCTAAAAGGAAACGGCTACCCAATCCAAGGAAGGCGCAGGCGGCAAATTCCCCAATCCTGAAGGGGGGTAGTGACAAAAAATTAACAATACCGGGCTTTGAGTTGGAAATTTGGAAATGAGTACAATCTAAACCCCTTAAAAGAGGATCCATTGGAGGGCAAAGTCTGGTCCCAGCAGCGGGGTAATTCCGTCCAATAGGATATTTAAGTTGTTGCAGTTAAAAAAGCTGTATTTGGACTTGGGTTGGGGGTGCCCGGTCCCCCTTACGGGTGTGCACCGTCGGTGCCCCTTCTGGGGCGATGCGCCCCGGGTTAACGGGGGTCGTGCCTCCGGTGGTTACTTTGAAAAAATTAGAGTGCTCAAAGCAAGCCTACGTCGGTAATTGATGGATAACATCTAGGATTCGGTCCTATTGTTTTGGCCCCTCGGGTCGGAGTAAATGTTTAAACAGGGCGGTCGGGGGCATTTTTTTCATAGTAAAGAGGTGAAATTCTTGGTTTTATAAAAGACAAACGACTCAAAAAGCATTTGCCAAGGATGTTTTCTTTAATCAAGAACGAAAGTTGGGGCCGAAGAGGGATCAGTACCGTCCTAGTCTCCCCTTTTAAAAACCATCCCCGACCGGGATCGGGGTTGTTGCTTTAGGATCCGCCGGGGCCACCTTATGAGAAATCAGATTTTTTGGGGGTTTGGGGGGATTTAGGGTTGCAGGCTGAAATTAAAGGAATTGAGGAAGGGCACCACCGGAGTGGGCCTGCGGTTTAAATTTGACTCAACCGGGGGAAATTACCAGGTCCAGAAATGTAAGGTTTGACAGATGATAGCTTTTTTTGTTTTTATGGGGGTGGTGCAGGCCGTTCTTGTTGGTGGAGCGATTTGTTGGTTAATTCTTTAAACGAACGAGACCTGGCCCTGTAACTAGTTGTGGGGGAACCCCCAGGGCCCAGCTTTTTTGAGGGACTTGGCTTGGGCCAAGGGTTTGAGGCAATAAAGGTTGTGTGCCCTTAGATTTTCTGGGCCCCCGGGCTACACTGTGTATTCAACGGTCTTTACCCTTGGCCAAAAAGGCCCCGGGAAAATTTTTGAAATTTCATGTGTGGGGATAGATCTTTGCAATTTTTGGTTTCAACGAGGAATTCCTAGTAAGGCGAGCATGGGTGCTTGATACGCCCCGCCCTTTTGCACACCGCCCGTCGCTCCTACCGATTGAAGGGCCCGGTGAAGTGTTGGTGGCGGCGACGTGGGCGGTCCCCCCGCGACGACGTCGCGAGAAGCCCATAAACCCTTTCATTTGAGGAAGGAAAAGTCGAAAACAAGGTTTCCGTAGGTGAATGCGGAAGGATCATTGTCGTCCCCGGACGCAGGGCGCCCCGGCGAACCGATTTCAACGCCCGGGGCAGGGGGGGGGGTGCTGGCCCCCCCGGATGGCCCGGGCCCCCGGAGGTGGGCGCACGCGCCCCCCCCCGGCGGCGGGGGTACATCGAAAAATTCCCCCCGGGCGCGGCGAAAAAGGAACCGCAACGGGGGGGGCATGCGCCGCACCCCGGATCCCAGCGCGGGGTCGCTGTCGGTGACGTTACCCCGAACGACTCTCGGCAAGGTATCTCGGCTTGCACGTGAAGAAGTAGGAAATCGATATTTGGGTGTGAAATTGCAGAATCCGCAAAAACCATCGGCTTCAAACGAAAGTTGCCCCCGGGGCCCGGCCAGGGCAGTTGCTGGGTGCACGACGGGTCCCCCCCCAAAGCCCCTCCCTTTTCAACCCGGGGGGGGTTTTTGGGGCGGAGATGGGCCCCCCGCGGCCGCGAGCCAGGTGGCCCGAACGCTTGCGGGGGAAGCAAAGCGCACGGATTCGGTGGTCGGTGTACAGCCCTGAAAAAGGATGGCCGTGGCAGCGCGGAGTCCCCGCCCCGGGGACCCCCTCGTATAACCAACGCGCCCTCGGGTTCAGGCGGGGCCCCCGGGTTTAAGCATTCAAAAAGCGGAAAAAAAAGAAAAACTAACGAGGTTTCCCCCTGTCGGCGTTGGAACCGGGAAATCCCCAAATGAGAATGGGCCCCTTTGGTCCAAATTGTAGTCTGGAGAAGCGTCCCTAGCGGCGGCCCGGGGCCCAAGTTCGGAAGGGGGCCCGGAGAGGGTGAGACCCCGTCGTCCCCGGCCCCTGTCGCAACGGGGCGTGTCGGCGAGTCGGGTTTTTTGGGAATGAGCCCTAAGGGGGCGGAAAATTCCCGTAAGGGAAAATACGGGGAAAGAGACCGATAGCAAAAAAGTACCCCCGAGGAAAAGATGAAAAGGATTTGAAAAGAGAGTCAAAGGAGTGCTTGAAATTGTGGGGGGGAAGGGATGGGGGCGGCGATGGTCGGTCGGACGTGGAACGGTCTCGACCCGGTCGCCAATCCTGGGGGCGTGGACCGACCGGACGCGGTGGCGGCCCAACCCGGGGCCTTGTTCGCCCCGTGGAACGTCGTCGCGCGACGTGGAAGGCTCCCCGCGCGCCCCGGGCTGCTTCGGCATCGCCGCCCCGGGGTCGGGCTGGGGGCCCCCCACCCGGCCCGTCTTGAAACACGGACCAGGAGCCGACCCCCGGTGCGAGTCGACGGGTTTTGGAAAGCCGTAAGGCGCGGAAAGTGATTGGGGGGAAATCCCCTGTGGGTGCACCCCCGCCCGACCCGATTTTCGGGAAAAGGGTTCGAGTGGAGCTCCCGTGGGACCAAAAGATGGTAAACTATGCCTGAGCGGGGTGACCCGGGGAAAACTCTGGGGAGGCCCGCGCGAAAATGAGTGCAAACTTTGTCTGACTTGGGTATAGGGGCGAAAGCTATTGAACCGTCTAGTAGGGGTTTCCCCTCAAAAGTTTCCCTAGGATAGTGGAGCTCGAGGGCGAGTTTTATGGGAAAAGCAAATGATTGAGGCATCGGGGGGGGCGAAACCCCCTCGCCCTTTTCTCAAACTTAAATAGGTAGGACGGCGCGGGTGCTTGTTGAGCCACCCCCGGGAATCGAGGCTAAGTGGGATTTTGGTAAGCAGAATGGCGATGGGGGATGGACCGGAGCCGGGTTACGGTCCCAACTGCGCCTACCCAGATCCAAAAAGGGTTTTGGGGCGTTTAAAGCCCAGCAGGAGGGGTGGTCAGGAAGTCGAAACCGCTAAGGAGTGTAAAACAATCCCCTGCGAATCAACTCCCCCGAAAATGGTGGCGCTGAAGCGCGCACTTTTCCCGGGCCGTCGGGGCAAGTCCCGGGCCCCCGTGGAGGGGGGGCGGCGGTCGTGAAAAAACCTGGGGCGCGACCCCGGGCGGAGCGGCCGTCGGTGCAGATTTGGTGGTGTAGCAAATATTAAATGAAAACTTTGGGGCCAAAAAAGGGGGGAAAAGGCCCTTGTGAACGGACTTGCACATGGGTTAGTCGACCCTAAGAGAGGGGGTGGAAGCCCGTCGTTTTAGGCCCGCGGCAGTTTCGAAAGGGAATGGGGTTTTTTAAAATTTCTAAACCCGGGACGTGGCGGCTGACGGAAGTTTAGGGAGCCCGGAAAGACGTCGGCGGGGGGCCTGGGGAAAGAGTTATCTTTTTGTTTAACACCCGCCCCCCCTGGAAAAACGGCTCACCCGGAGGTAGGGCCCAGCGGTGGAAGGCACGCCGTGGGCCCGGTTTTTGGGTGCCCCTCGGCGGCCCTTAAAAAACGGAGGGCCCGAGGCCCCCACGCCGGTCGTTCTAACCGATGGGGTCTCCAAAGGTGAACGCCTCGGTCGATGGAACAATGTAGGAAAAGGGGAAGTCGGCAAAAGGACCCGAAACCGGGGGAAAAAAGGTTGGCTCTGGGGCTGGGCAGGGGGGGGCCCCGTCCCGAACCGTCGGCTGTCGGTGGACTGTCGGGCCTCCGCGGCGAGAGGGGTCCCCGCGTCCCGGCGGGGGACGGAATGGGAAGGGCCCCCCTCGGGGGCCTTCCCGGGCTTTCGAACAGCCGACTCAGAACGGTACGGACAAGGGGAATCGAGTTTAAATTAAAAAAAGCATTTGCGATGGTCCCTGCGGGTGCTCAAGAAAAGTGATTTTCCAGTGCCCGAAGTCAAAAAGGGAAGAAATTCAAAACCAAGCGGGGGTTAAAAGGCGGGAGGGAACTTTTGACTCTCTTAAGGTAGCCAAATGCCTGTCATTAATTAGTGCGGCTTTAATGGATTAACGGATTCCCATGTCCCTGTTATATAGCGAAAACCACAGCCAAAGGGAAGGGCTTGGCGAACAGCGGGGGAAAGAAGACCCCCGTTGAGCTTTGACTCTGTCGCTTTGTGAAAAGACTTGGAGGTGTAGGATAAATGGGAGCCCCCGGACAAAAGTAAAAAACCACTACTTTTAAGTTATTTTACTTATTCGTGAATCGGGGGCGGGGCTTGGCCCCCCCTTTTGGGTAGGTCCGCTCCCCCGGGCGATGGGGAAAAAAATTGTCGGTGGGGAGTTTGGTGGGGCGGCACTCTGTTAAAAGTTTAAAGCAGGTGTCCCAAAATGAGCTACGAGAAAAAAATTCGTGTGGAACAAAAGGGTTTTAAAAATCGTTTGATTTGTTTCCAATCGAAATACAAGTGAAAGCGTGGCCCATGGGATCCTTTTGACCTTCGGTTTTTAAGTAGAGGTGTAGAAAAGTTTTCCACAGGGATAATGGTTGTGGCAGCCAAGGTTTTGCGAGTTGCTTTTTGTCCTTCGATGTCGGCTTTCCTTCATTGTGAAGCAGAATTCACCAAGTGTTGGATTGTTCACCCCAATAGGGAAAATGAAATGGGTTTTAGACCGTCGGAGACAGGTTGTTTTACCCTACTGATGACATATCGCGATGTAATTCAAACCAGTACGAGAGGAAACCCTTGTTCGCAAATTTTGGGATCGGTTTGGTGAAAAAGAGTGGCGCGAAGCTACCCTGCGCTTTTATGATGACGCCCCTAAATCAGAAAAACCGGGCCCAAAGCGTGCGCGGGCCGCCCCATGCCGACCGAGTAGGGGGCCGGCCCCCCAAAGGGCAGTGCCCTTGGCCAAGCCCCCGCGCGGCGGAGGGGCCGCGTGGGCCGCCCTTTAGCGCAATTTCCCCGAGCGGGGGTTAGGAAACCCTTGCAGACGACCCCTTTAAAACGCGGGGGGGGTATTGTAAGTGGCAAAAAGTGGCTTTTGCCACGATCCCCGAGTTCAGCCCCCGTCGCTTCGATTGTCCCTCCCCCCCTCCGTTTGCTCCCTTTCCCCCGCGAGGTTGCGAGGCAGCCATGGGCGCCCGGGGGGGCGGGGACCCAAAGCCCCCCCCCCCCTAGGGGCCGCGAGCGCAAGGGCGCGGCGGCGTGCCCCGGCCCAAGCGCCCGCCCGACGGGCGTTGCCCGCCCCGAAGGCGCGGGGGGTGCGAGGGGGACCCCGGGCCGCCCATACGCCGCCGTGGCTTCGGAAAACGGCGCTCGGGCCGTGCGGGCTTCGCGTGGGGGCGGCCTCGGGCGGGCGGCACGGGCGCCCCCACCGCGGGAAGCCCCCCCCCCCCCCGGGGCGAAGGTGGCTTTCGTCCCAAATTTTCCCCCCCCAAACTCCCCCGCTCGCCGGTATCCATCGGGGCCCGAGGGGGGGGGGAGAATGCGGGCCCCCTCGGCGTGCCCCCGGCGGGGAAGGCGTTTTGGCCCCAAAAACCTCGCGCGCCCCTCGGGTCCGTCGCGCGGTCGGAGGGTTCGCCGACCCGCGGCGCCCCCAAAGTCCCCCGACGAAAGCGTGCTTTCGCCCCCCCCCGCCCAACGCTTCCCCGGCCGGGGGGACCCCCGGGGGGGCCGGCGATCCCCCCCCGAAAGCGTGCTCTCGAGAGCCGTCCCCCGCTCGTCGGCCGTCCTCCGCGCGGCCGGGGGTGGCCCGTCCCGGCCCCCCCGGTTGTTTGCGCTTAGGGCCCCCCGTCCGCGCGGGTTGGGGGTGCGCAGACCCCCCGGCACCCAGCCCGGCGCTCCGGGCGCCCCCCGCGGAAAGGGGGTTCTCGGCCCAAGCGCCACCCGAAAAGCTTCCCCCCGGGGGATCGGCCGTCCCCTCTGCCGGGGGGGGGTTTTTAGATTGCGCGACCCCCCCGGCCCCTCCCGACGAAAGGGGGCTTTTGCCCCAAACCCCCGTTTCCCCGTCGGTAGTCCCCTTTTGCGTCGGGGCTGGGGGGGGCGGGGGCGCCGGACGATTCTCCCCCGCGGGGGAAACGTGATTTGCGGCCCATCCTCGCCCCGGGAAATTTGTAAAATAATTGGAGCATTGAAGCGCTCTCGCACTTGGGGTTTTTCGGCCGGCCGCGCTAATTTTGGAATTTCGGGTTTTTTGTTTATTTTTACGGGGGAAATGAGGGGAAAAATGGTTGCCGTGGTCGGAAAATTCTGAAAATTTGGACGAGTCAGAAGGTCGGGTTTTTGCGGCCCGCAAAAAATTGTCCCCGGGTTCGATTTTAAAGTTGTAGAGGATGTTGCCGTCGCAAGGATCAAGTCCCTCCTGCCGGGTCCCAGAAATGCTATAAAGTTTTGGGGGGGGCGCTCGCGCTCGCCCTCGCCCGGCGGGGCATGGGGTTGGGCGGGGGGGGAGGGTTTGGGGCGGTTGCTGGTTCCTCCCACCCATCGTTGGGCGTGGGCGGATTGTCCGTCTTTTTTGGCGGTACCCAAAGTACCCGGCCCCTTGTGTTTTTCGGTGCTGCCCCCGGGGGGACACTCTTGGGCGTGCAGTTTTCGTGGCGAAAAGGGTTGGCCCCTTTTCCCTCGTGTTTTCCCGGACCTTGGACCCCGGGGGTTCGCGCCCCCCCCCCCCCCCCGGTGATTGATCGGGCGTGCGCGGGCGGGGGCGTTTTCCCCCTCCCTGGGGCGCTCGAAAGGGCCGGAAGGTGTGATCCCTGGGGCCCCTTTCCCGGCCCCGCAGGGATACCCGGTTTGGGGTCTCGTGGCGTCGCTTGGGGGGTTTCCACGGGGCTGGGAGCGTCCCTCCCGTGCCGCGAGGGGGCGCTGGGAGCTGTGCGGGGCTCCGTGGGCTCCGATCCGTTTTGGGTTCCCCGCGTTTGGGACCCCCGTCCCCGGGGACGTTGGTTTTTCCCTCCCGGGTCGTGCTGCGTGCTGCGCCCTTTGGGCTTTCGTTCCCCTTGCGTGGTGTGGCGGGGGCCCGGCGGGGGCGATCCCTTTCTAGTAGGGTGGCGACGGTTGGTTTTTTGGTTTTGCGATTGGGAGGTCCCGGGGCCGTGCACGGAACTGCCCTCGTACGCGTCTTAGCGATGCCCACGTGCGCGCGGTTTCCCGCGGGCGGGTCGATGGCTCTGTGTTGGTACCACGAGATGGAAACGGTTCGCCCCCGGGGTTTTGTCGCTTTTGGGTCTTTGTGGGGGCGTGAGCGGGCGTGGGTGGGCCCGTGCTTTTGCGAGGGCTTCGGACGTTCGCTGGTCCACGGGTGCCTGCCCCTCCTTCGGTTTAGAGCGGTCGGTTGGGCATGGAGCTTGGGCCCCCCCCGCCTTTCCCCGGTTCGTTTCTTCGAACGGATGACCCCTGGCCCCGGTGTGCCCCCGCTTTCTTCCGGGGGGAAGGCGCGCTCGCGGGGTGGCCGGGGTTCCGTGAAGGGATGTACCTGGGGGATCCTGCCGTAGTATATGCTTGTCCAAAGATTAAACCTGATGTAAGTATGAACTAATTGGGGCGGGGAAATGCGAATGGTATTAAAACAGTATATTTGTTTGATGGTATTATCTCGGATAACCCTAGTAATTTAGGCTAATACGGCAACAAACCCCGACTTGCGGAAAGGGATGATTTTTTAGTAAAAAGGGCGACGCGGGCTCTGCCCCTTGCTCTGTGATTTATGATAATGGGCGGATCGCACGGCCGTCGTGCCCCGAACGCATTTTTCAAAAATTTTGCCCCATCAAATTTCGATGGTGGATAGTGGCCTTCCTGGTGGTGAGGGTGACGGGAATTGGGGTTGATTCGGAGAGGGAGCCCGGAAAAGGCTACCACATCCGGAAGGGAGAGGCGCGAAATACCAATCCTGAAGGGGGGGTAGTGACAATATAAAACAATACCCGGGGTTTTGGTTGGTAAAGGAAGAGTAAAACAAATCCTTAACGAGGATTCCATTTGGAGGGGAAATTGGTGAGCAGCCCCGGTTTAATTCCAGCTCCAAAGGTATATTTAAGTTTTTTGCAGTTTAAAAAAATCGTAGTTGGACCTTTGGGTTGGGGCGACCCGGTCCGCCTTCGGGGTCCGTCGGCTCGTCCCTTCGCCCGATGCGCTCTGGCCCTTTAAATGGCCCGGGGCGGCCTCCGGTGCTGTTACTTTGAAGAAAAATTGGTGTCAAAACAAGCCTACGCTTGGGTAATTTGATGGGATAAAATCAAGGATTCGGGGCCCCATTGTGTTGGGCCCTTTGGGATCGGAGTAATGATTAAAGGGGGGCGGTCGGGGGCATTCGTTTTTCTGTCAGAGGTGAAAAATTTTGGATTTATGAAAGACGAGACTGCGAAAGATTTTCCAAGGTGTTTTTCTTAAAAGAACGAAATTGGGGGTCGAAGACGTCAGATACCCCCTAGTCCAACAAAAAAGATGCCGACGGGACGGGGATTTTTTAGGATCCCCCGGGACCTTATGGAAATAGGTTTTGGGGTTCCGGGGGGGGGGTTGGTCGAAGGTGAAACTTAAGGAATTGCGGAAAGGGGACCACCCGGAGTGGAGCCTGGGTTTTAAATTTGACTAAAGGGGGGAATTACCAGGGCCCGAAAAGTAAGGTTTTAAGATGATAGCTTTTCTTGTTTATGGGTGGTGGTGCATGGCCGTTTTAGTTGGGGAGCGATTTGTTTGGGTTAAATTTCCCTTAACGAACGAAAACCCGGCCCGTAATAGCTTGTTTAGGGGAACCCCCGGCCCGCTTTTTGAGGGCTATGGCCGTTGGCCCGGAAATTTGAAAACAAAAACAGGTTGTGTGCCCCTTTGAGTTCTGGGCCGCAAGCGGCACATGATGTATTCAACGAGTTAAACCCGCCGCAGGCCCGGGAATCTTTTAAATTTATCGTGATGGGGGTAGATATTGCAATTGTTGGTCTTCAACGAGGAATTCCTAGTAAAAGGGGAGTCATAGCTGCGTTTACTTCGTCCCCGCCCTTGTTAAAACCCCCGCCCCTCGTCCCACGATTGATTTGGGCCGGTAAAGTGTTCGGATGGCGGCGGTGGGGGGGTCCCCCGCCCACGACGTCCGGAAGTCCCCTGAACCTTATCATTTAGAGGAAAAGGGAAGTGTAACAAGGTTTCCGTGGTGAAAAAGCGGAAAGGGTCTTTTTCGTGCCCCGCGCAGGGCGACCGCGAACCGTATTTCAAGCCCGGGGCATCGGGGGGGGGGTGCTCGGCCCCCGGTGGCCCGGGCTCCGGGGGCGTGGGCGACGCGTGCCCCCCCCGGGGGACGGGGGGGTATCTTTTGAACAAGTCCCCCCCGGGGCCGAAGCGCCAAGGAACCGCAAGAGAGGGATTTGGGGCCCCCAGCCCTGGATCCCAGCGCCCCTCGGGGCGCTGCTCGGGGGACGTTTCCCCCAAGACTCTCGGCAACGGAATTTCCCGGTCTGCTCGTGACAAAAGTAGCGAAAAAGCGTCTTTGGGGTGAAATTTCGAAACCGCGAACCTCGAGTCTTGAACGCAAGTTGCGCCCGGGGCCCGGCCCCAGGGCCGTCTGCCCGGGTGTCACGCAGGGGTGCCCCCCCAAGCCCCTCCCGTCTCGAGCGGCGGCTTTGGGTGCGGAAGAGGGCCTCCCGCGGCCGCGAGCCACGGATGGCCGGGAACGCTTGCTGGGGAGCGAAGCGCCACGGCTTTCCCGTGGTCGGTGTACAGCCCCTAAAAGGGATGGCCGTGGCAGCCGCGAGAGTCCCGGGCCCCCGCGACCTCCTCGCTATAACCAACGCGACCTCAGGTAGGCGGGGCTTACCCGCCGGTTTAAGCATATCAATAAGCGGAGGAGAGAAAACTAACGAGGATTCCCCTAGTAACGGCGAGCGAACCGGGAAATGCCCACCATGAGAATCGGGCGCCTGCGTCCGAATTGTAGTCTGGAGAAGCGTCCTCAGCGGCGGACGGGCCCAAGTTCCCGGGAAGGGGGCCGGGAGAGGGTGAGAGCCCGTCTTTGCCCGGCCCCTGTCGCCCCACGAGGCGCTGTCGGCGAGTCGGGTTGTTGGGAATGCAGCCCTAATGGGGGGTAATTCCGTCCAAGGCTAAATACGGGCGAGAGACCGATAGCAAACAAGTACCGCGAGGGAAAGATGAAAAGGACTTTGAAAAGAGAGTCAAAGAGTGTTTGAAAATTGTCGGAGAGGGAAGCGGATGGGGGCCGGCGATGCGCCTGGTCGGACTTTTTGGAACGGTCTCGAGCCGGTCCCAATCGACTCGGGGCGTGGACCGACGCGGATCGCGGTGGGGGGCCCAAGCCGGGGCCTTCGTTACGCCCGGGTGGAAACGCCCGTCGCCGCGATCGTGGAAGGCAGCGGGGCGCCCTAGGGCGTGCTTCGGATCCCGCGCGCTCGGGCGTCGGCCTGTGGGCTCCCATCGGCCCGTCTTAAAAACACGGACCAAGGAGTCCGACGCGTGTGGAGTCGACGGGTGGCAAGCCCGTAAGGCGCAAGGAAGCTGATTTGGGGGGATCCCCCGTGGGTGCACCGCGACCGACTCGATCTTCTGAGAAGGGTTCGAGTGAGAGCAATTTCCGTCGGGAACCGAAAGATGGTGAACTATGCCCGAGCGGGGTTGAAGCCAGAGGAAACTCTGGTGGAGGCCGCAGCGCGTTTCTGACGTGCAAATCCCTTCGTCTGACTTGGGTTTTAGGGGCGGAAAGACAATCGAAACCCCTAGTAGCTGGTTCCTCCGAAGTTTCTCAGGATAGCTGGAGCTCGGGGCGGTTCTATCGGGTAAAGCAATGATTAGAGGCATCGGGGGCGCAACGCCCTCGACCTATTCAAACTTTAAATAGGTAGGACGGGGCCCGGGTGCTTCGTTGAGCCACGCCAGGGAATCGAGAGCTCCATTGGGCCACTTTTGGTAAGCAGAAAATGGCGAATGCGGGATGAACCGGAAGCCCGGGTTACGGTTTCCAACTGCGCGCTAACCCAGATCCCACAAAGGGTGTTGGTCGATTAAGACAAACAGGACGGTGGTCATGGAAGTCGAAATCCCCTAAGGGGTGTTTTAAAAACTCACCTGCCGAATAACTAGCCCGGAAAATGGATGGCGCTGAAGCGCGCGACCTATACCCGGCCGTCGGGGCAAGTGCCAGGCCCCCATGAGTTTGGAGGGCGCGGCGGTCGCTGAAAAACTGGGGCGCGAGCCCGGGGGAGCGGCCGTCGGTGCAGATCTTGGTGGTAGTTGCAAAAATTCAAATGAGAACTTTGAGGGCCGAAGAGGGGAAGGTTCCTGTGAACGGCACTTGACATGGGTTAGTCGATCCTAAGAGGAAGGGGGAAAACCGTCCGATAGCGCCCCCGCGGCGCGAGCTTCGAAAGGGGAATCGGGTTAAAATTCCTGAACCGGGACGTGGCGGCTGACGGCAACGTTAGGGAGTCGGGAGAGTCGGCGGGGGGGCCTCGGGAAAGGTTATCTTTTCTGTTTAACAGCCTGCCCACCCTGGAAACGGCTCAGCCGGAGGTTAGGGTCCAGCGGTGGAAGAGCACCGCACGTCGCGCGGTTTTCGGTGCGCCCCCGGCGGCCCTTGAAAATCCGGAGGACCGAGTGCCCCCACGCACCGGTCGTACTCATAACCGCATTTAGGTCTCCAAAGGGGAACAGCCTCTGGTCGATGGAACAATGTAGGCAAGGGAAGTCGGCAAAACGGATCCGTAACCTCGGGAAAAGGATTGGCTCTGAGGGCGGGGAGGGGGGGGGTCCGTCCCGAACCCGTCGGTGTGGTGGATGCTCGGGGCCCCTGCGGCGGAGGGGGGGGAGCCGTCCCGGGCCCCGGGGGAGGGGGGAAAGGGCCCCCCTGGGGGGGCCCCCCCCGGGCGCGAACAGCCGACTCGAACTGGTGGCAAGGGGAACCCGACTTTTTAATTAAAAAAGCTTGGATGGTTTCCCTGGGTGCTACGCTGTGATTTTCCCCAGGCTCTGAATGTCAAGTGAAGAAATTAACCAAAGCGCGGGAAAACGGCGGGAGAACTATGACTTCTTAAAGGGTAGCCAAATGCCTCTATTATTAGTGCGGCTAAAAGGTTTAACGAGATTCCACGCCCCTGTTATATCCAGCGAAACCCCGAAGGGGGAAGGGCTTTGGCAGAATCAGGGGGAAAGAAGACCCTGTTGAGCTTTTATCTAGTCCGTTTGTAAATGATTGAGAGGGTGGATAAGTGGGAGCCCCGGGCGAAAGGAAAAACCATATTTTTAAAGTTATTTTATTATTCGTAAACGGGGGGGGCTTGGCCCCCTTTTGGCCAAGGTCCCTCCGCGGGCCGATCCGGGGCGGGAAAACATTGTTGGTGGGGAGTTTGGTGGGGCGGCACATTGTTTAAAAAATAACGCAGGGGTCCAAGATGAGTCAACGAGAACAAAAAATTTGTGTGGAAAAAAAAGGGTAAAAAAAGTTTGATTTGATTTTTCCCGTCGAATAAACCCTGAAAGCGTGGCTTTTTGATCCCTTTTGAAACCCTTGGAAATTTTAGTAGAGGGGTTCAAAAAGTTACCACAGGGATAACTGGTTTTGCAGCCAAGCCCTTTTTAGCGACGTTGCTTTTTTTATCCTTTGATGTCGGCTCTTCCCATAAATTTTGAAGCGAAAACACAAAATGTTGGGTTGTTCACCCCAAAGGGGGAAAGTGAGCTGGGTTTGACCCCGTGAGAAGGGGTTTGTTTTTTCCCCATGGACGTATCGCGATAGTAATTAACCCGTAGGAGGGAAACCCTTGATTTGCACAAAGGTATGGTTTTTGGTTGAAAGCCGTGGCGCGAAATACCGTGCGCTGGATTATGATGAACGCCTTAGTCAGAATCCCCCCCCCCGGGTAGAAACGATGGCGCGCCCGGCCCCACTGCGACCTGCAAAG
>JBBMOL010003632.1:0-14904 GCA_037954665.1 Laguncularia racemosa | reverse complement strand
TTTTTTTTTTTTTGTCCTATTTTAATTTTTTTTCTCGCGTACAAAAATATTTTTTAAATTTTATATTTTTAAAAATTTATCAAAAAGCTTACGTTCGAATCAAAATTTATCCGAATATAAATATTTACTCTAAATTTTCTTTTAAAATTCCTAGATCTACAATTAAAGTAATTTCATTATTTAACCCTTAATATTGTTTGGAAATTCGTGTTTTGGAGAATTTATTCTTTTACTTAATTTACCCAAACTAAAGTTAAGATTTACAATTATTTTTTATTTATCCATCTATATATATCTACATTCGGATATTTTCCAATTACTTCGATTCCTAAATTTATTTAGTAATGTATTTCGTAAAATTCAATTTGTTAAGTTCATTATCTTCCTTTTTTTTTTTTGCCCAAGATTATTCCTTCTATTTTTTTTTTTTTTTTAAAAACCCTATTATTATTGAAAAATTTTTAAAATAATATTTAGCGTCGTAATTTTGAATTTTTTTTTGTACATTTTTTCAAAAGTTTTTAATGTTCGAAATTTTTTTCCCCTCGCTCCCTTTGCCCTTAGAAGTTTGTATTATTCTTTTTATTTTCTTTAAATTTTTTTTATAGTTTTTAAAAAATTTTTTAAGACTTTCATGGGAAAATTTAGAAGGGACTTTTCTTGGGCCTGAACTTAGTGATAAAAAATAGGGTGGTTTAAAGCCACTTATGGAGAGAGAAAAATCCCAACGCTAAAATAGCTTGAAAGAAGAAAAATTTAAAGAGAGTTAATCAAACTTCTTCTGGATAAATTTCCCCCAAAATCAATTGGACAAACATTTTTTTTTTAGGAAAGATTGGATTGGGAATTTTTTAGGACATAATTTGATCTTTACTAATGTACTTATCCTATTTTTTTAATTTTTTGTTAAAATGGTTTTTGTATTGGGGTAGTTTTTCCCTTTTTTCTACTTTTTTTTTTTTTTTTTTTACAGGCGATTTTTATAAGGAGAGTATTCCCCTTTTTTTATTTTTTTTTACAAACGGGGGGCTATGTTATCTTAAGGGTCAAGTCCAAAAAACCCCCCCTTTTTTCCCCTTTTTTCCCCATTTTTATTTTATTTATAAAATTTGGGGGGCTAGCATTCATTCTCCCATGTTGGGGTTTTGCCACAAAAAAAAACCAAATGTCTTAAAGTGATTTTCCAAAAAAATAAGTTTTGTGGGTCCTTGAGGAAAAAAAAAAAAAAGTGAAAGCATAAAAAATTAAAAAAAAATAAAACAAAAGAAAAATAAAGCCTAAAAAATTTTGGCATAAATTTAAAAATCAAAAAACTTTATAAAACAAAAAAAAAAGTAACAAATTTTAAAATTTTAAGTTTCCTTCTAAAAGTTTTTTTTTTTAAATCATGGGCTTGACGAACTTCAACTCACTAATTTTTTTGAGGGGTTGGGGGAAGCCCCATTTGAATCCCTTCATGTTCCTTGTTTAAAACTAAATTTTGAATAGTTTTTTCCCCCTTGACGGAGAGATAATTCCTTGGGAAATTTTTCATAAATAAATTTTCCTGCTTACATTCAAAAGTAACCAAATCAAGGGTATCAAGGAAATAACATGTATCTTTCTTGCTAAAGGGGAATATTCATTACATCTGAAATTTTAAAAAAAATAATTCCTTTCCCTTCCCCAATTTAAAAAAAATTCCCTTTTACCCTCTCCTTCAATGTTTTTGGTTTCTATCGCTTAAAAAAAAGGGTTTAAACCTTAAAAATTTAAAGGCACTTTTAATTCTTCATCCCTGCCCCAATTTTTACAAAATCAAAAGGAAAAAAAATAGTGTTAACAGTCACAAAAAACTTCTTAAATTATACCTTTTAAAAAATTTTACAAACCTATCAGAAGCTAAAAAATCCCCTTTTTGTGGCTTAGGTTCTCCAAAACCTAATTTTTAAAAAAAATTTTTTATGCTTTTTAAAATTTTTCTACACCCAAATCAGCCAACACTTTTTTTAATTGACAAAATCCCCCAATTTAAAAAAAGCTAAAAATAAAAAAAACCTAAATCTTTTAATTTTTTTTTTTTTTTTTGTTTACAAGATTGCTAAAATTTTTCCCCTAAGTTTTTGATATTTAAACACCCCCAAAATTTTTTTTGGGTTTGAGAGCAAATCCTTTAAAATTTTTTTCATTTCCCTTTTATACCAAAGAAAAAAAAGGGCTAAGAAAAGGTTTGAAAATTAATGGAAGTTGTTTAAAAAATTTTTAAAAAATTTTCCAAAATTTTTGTCAAAGTTTCTTTTATTTAAAGGTAGGGTTTAGGGAATTTTTTGGAACAAATTTTTCACTTTTTGAGGTTTTTTTCATCATCCTTTTCCTATTTTTCACTTTCTTAACCCAGCCTCCTCCCCCCTAGTTTTTTGGTTTTAAATTGCAATTTTTTTTCCACTTTTAAGGTGAAATTTCCCTTGGGCCATTTTTTGGATTTGGTTATGTGTTTCCAAGCAACATCCCTTTTTATCTTTCAAAAAACCCTTCTTGCCCTTTTTTGCAAAAATGATTTTCCAAATTCCCAAAATTTTAAACCTCTTGATTTTCAAAAGATCTTTCCCATTAAAATTGGGAAACATTTTTAGTTGTGTGAAAAACCTTGTCAATAATTCCTTTTAAAAAATTTGGGGGTTTTTTTCTAGTGGTGGATGTGGTTGTTTAAATCCCAATGGGAAAATTCCTTTATTGTTTTCCCCCAAAAAAGTTGGATGTTTATGGCCCCACTAAATTTGATAGTAAAAAAATTTAATTTAACTGGTTTTTTAAAAAACCAAATTCCAAACAACAAAAAGGCCAAAAGAAACCCCAAATTAACAATTGAACCCCCAAACCCGAGTTTAACACAAAAAATTGGGGGTAAGGAAAAAACAATTGAAAAAAAACTTAAAAGGAAAAAATGGAAATGAACTTGAATTTTAAACCGATTTGGGAAAATTTTTAAAAACTAAAAATTTAGAACCTTTTAAATTTAAATGACAAGGACAAATTTAAAAACAAATTTTACTTAGAAAATTAAACTCCTAAACACAATTTGAAAAAACCCAAAAATAGTAAGAAATTTATAACTTGGAAATTTCCCTTTAGTTTTGGGTTTCGCCACAATTTCACTTAGAAAAATTAAAAGATCTATTGCAAAGGGAAGGAAAAACCCCAAGGTAACCCAAAGTGTTTTGGTTTTTAAATTTTCAAAAAACTTCTTCAAAAACCCTAGGGTTTTTTGCAAGTATTTATAAATTGCTTTAAAAATTTGGGTTTAAAAATTTTAAAACAAAAAAATTAAAAGGGGGCCACTTAAGTGGGGCCCTTCCAAAAAAAAAAATTTCAAGTACTAAAAAAAAAGGGGTTTCCAAAAGCAACAAATTTCAAATCAAATAGTTTTTTTCAAGTGGGCCGGTTTTTTCCCTTCAAAATTTAACAATTTGTGGGGTCGTTGGGTGTGGGTCAAGAATATCTTTAAAAGTTGAAACCCGAGGCATGTTATTTTGGGCAAACCTGTTTAAAAAGATAAATTTTTATTGCTTAAATGAAAAATAAAAATTTTAGATAAAAATGGGTATATGTGGTTTTGGGGGTCAAGCATTTCCAAATTTTTGTTTCCCCACTGCTTGGGAAACCCCAAGATTGTTTCCCCTTAGGAAATTTTTCCCCCATCTTTGATTGTAAGTGCCCCACAAGAATTATTATGTTGCCCAATGGGGGTTTCTTATAAAATTAAAAACCTGAAAATTAAAAATTTTTTAAGGGGAAAAACTAACCTATGGGTTGCATAACAACTAATATTTCAACCCTTTTTTTCTGAGGGCCCCTATTGTGCTTTTTTTAAAATTAAAAATCATATATTTCCCCCAAACCCTTACTTGTATTTTCCTTGCTAAATTCCACTAATAGAGATTCATGGCCCCATTTTTAAAAAAACTTAGGGCCATCAAAATGTTTTATTATTTAACAACCTCCCAACCATTACATTTTTCATCCCACTTTTGGGCTTTTGGTTTAAACCCCCCAAAAATTTTTTTTAATTTTTTTCCACAATGGAAGACCATGGTGTGAACACCTTTTCAACTAATCTTTTAAAACCTTCCCATGTGTTTTAATAGTATTTTGGGGCTATTTGGAGCATAGGAGGAGATGCCATTTCAAAGCTTCAAAATTTTTTGTTGGGGGGAAGTATTTTGCCAAAAATTTTTTCTTATCTACTCCCATGTAGAAAATTGAATCTCAAAAAAAAAATTTAAAACTAGTTTTTTACATAGTTTTTAAAGAGAGAGGGAAAATCTTAACCTAATACATCATCTGGTCCCTTGATTTTGAAGTATAAAATCTCAAAGAAACTTGCAAAAATTTGTGTTTTAGGTTTATTTGAAAACCATCAAACTACACAAACTAGCCTTTATTTAATTTGGTTTTTTTTCAAAGTTGTTGGCTACAAAACTCCTAACAAACTGATCGCTCCGTGGTGATAGTCTTATATATTCAAACATTGTTCTTTAAAATTTCATTCCCATTTAGGGGAATTTTATCATAAAAATTTTTGAGCAAGAACTTGATATCTTTGATTTCCCCCTATGACTCCCCTAGGCATAAACAACAAAAGGAAAATATCAAGTTAGAAAATAGAGAAAAACAAAAGAAAAGTAAGTAATAAGAAAAAATGATTTGATTAAATAAGATATAAGTTTCCTTAATAATTCAGTCTCCACAATGATGCCAAAAACTTGATATCATCTACCCTCTTCTTTGACTTATAGGAAAGTACACCTATCAATACTATAGCATAATGGATAGTATATCAAGTGTCGACCCCACAGAAACTATGAGTACTAGTAGTAATCTTTTCCCTACTATCTAATGTCAAATTCAAGTGAAAAAAATTTAATAGAAAATAACAAGTCAATTAAGAAAATAACAATCTATAAAAGTGTACCTGAAATTAAATCCTTAGAATTAGTAATGTAATCAACTATTTATTATTCGATTCTTTTGTTGTATCTTAGATCATGGAAATTCCTAATTTGAACTAATAACTCTCTTAAGTTTATTAATTCATGACCCTAAGTTGATTAATTAGAATATCTTCCTAATTAAAATTCCTAAAAATTACATTTCCTTCAATTTGTGAATTCCACTATTAAGTTTGATCCTAATCCCAAAGATTTATGTCATCCTATTTACTTCTACATACAACTCCTTCCCAAATATACTAGATCTATTTTAAATACATGACCTCTTGATCTTAAAGTATGAAATCAATTTTCAAAATAATACACCATCAATATTAAATTTTAAAAGAAAATATCAATAATTTCATTGAATAAACAATTTTCAATCACAAATTTCATTATCAAGTTTATCATACCTAAATACAAAGGAAAATTAAAATCATATTGAAATTAAAGCAAAACTATAAAAACAATGTATGATAAAAGCGTAAAAAAGTTCAAGAGCTACAATAAACTAAAATTCTATACCTATTCTAATTCTAACTTTAAAATTCTACATATGTTGCTTAGACTCTATACTCCTTTTATAGTGATCAAATGTTTCTTGAAAAGGAAAATTGTATTTTCATAAAACAGAAAGTTGAATATTCATGAATTAGGAAATTGAATCTTCATAAGGGTTTGGAAATTGCATCTTTAGAATTTTTTTGTAATCCAGAAAGTAATCTTCAGTAGCCGTGATTGAATAGGAAAGTAGCATTCTCGTTTAACATGGTTGTGTAAGTGCCTATTTTAACTTTTGGCAAGGAATTTTCTCAAAAAATTATAAATTTACTTCATTACGGTTCTGACAGGACGTATCCATGCTTGTATACTTTTTTCACAACTTTTAGTATGATCATATACTTGGTCCTTCTACTTGTCTTTCTATATAAGCTCAACACAGTTTTCGACACAACTGTTGGTGAGCATATCAACTATTCCACTTCACTACTTGTTCATTTTAATTTTGATTCCCACGAAACTTGGGCAAATTTATTCATTTTTGTCCAAAACTTTTTAGGATCTAGAAACAAAATTTTAAGCCAATTAAGTGTAATATCTAATCAAATATACTTATAAAATAGAAGAAACCAAATAAAATTAATTAATTTAAGTGTTTTTTAACACTTATTAGAAAACATGCAAAAGGGAAAGAAATCAATAAAAAAGAAGGAAACAAAAACAGCCAAGAAGCAAATGAAGAAAATCCTCTAAAAGGTTGCGGATTGTAATTCAATTAAGATGCATTATATCAAAATTTTCGAGAAAATGGGGTGATATAGAGACAATGTTAAAGGTCACATGGTTGGGTTAGTTTCTGCAATGTGAAGAGCTCGGTATAAGTAGTTACTAAAAACTATTCTAAATTGAATTTAGACAAACTGATGTTCTAGAAGCATAAGCAGGATAAAGAAGTACAGATAACCAAGTCAGATTTTAAGAAATGTGTTGGGTTTTTAAAAGAGAAAGATTATAATTCTATGGCATATGGACCAAGAAATTTGTATGCACAACAAAATGAAGGACATAATGTAAAGTCCAAGGGAAAAAGGGAAAAAAATGTTTTTATATAAAAGGGATATTTCCCTTTACCCCACATAGAATTTTGGGTTCAAAGTTTTGGGACAATAGATTTTGAAGGTTCCGTCATTTTCAAAGAAATTTATTTGGAAGACAAAAGCAAATAATCCTATCGTTTTTTATGATAAAAGATTGAATGAGCAAATGAAAAGGGAAGAAGTTTTAGAAGAAGCTAAACAAGAAGGATTAGATATCCAAGTATAGGTAATACTATAAGATGATAATATGACGGTAGTAGATCTTTTAAATTTTGGTTTTAATCTTGAAAGGAAAGAACACCAAGATTCTTTTTATTTGCAGTTCACCAGGGCCAAACTTGATTAGCCTTACCTAACCCATCCAAAAATCCACTTTTGTCTAGAGTCAAAACACTGAAAATTTCTCCTTCCACTTCTTATCAGAGGACCCCAACCCCTCAACAATTTCTCCTTATCGTAGGCCTAGAAATAATACCAGCTGCCCAGAGAGTGGCTTTCCTTTAAACCCATAAAAGAAAGAGAACAGCTCTACAATCAATGCAGCATTGAATGACTTGTAGAGGAACTCGAATTCCACCATTATTTTGAATGCGTTTGGCACCAACTATGGAAGGTTTATGCGATTGTTGTGGAAGATTTGCTTTTGAAAGTCAAAAATAAAAGGAAACCACAACCCCCAGACTGCATTGGTGATAGTACACATAAAACTTGTTCCCCCCCATCAAAGCGGCCCTTTCATTTTGGGTCACCTGTCGGCAAGTTCAACCTTCAGGAAGAGGGAAAATGTACTCCCCGACAACTTTGCTTCCTGCGTCGTTAAGCGTTTGGGAAACCCCATTAAGGGTCTGGGTGGACTCCCTCACTTTAGTATATGGGGGAAAACCATCGAAGTGTCAACTTCCTTTTTCACTAGAGCCCCTCACTGATGAGAAATCCTTCTCCAGTGACGTATGCCACTTGTTCCGACTGTGTATCTTCTTCATGCCTGTACATTGTCGTTTTTCACTATTGCCGGAGGAGCCAAACTAGAAGACGTTTCATCTGCCATCGCTTCTAGGGGGGGAGGGAACCGGAAAAAGACGTGCCTACTTTCTGTTCCTCCTAGTAAAAAAAGTTGAAGAAAATGATGAAGAGGATTTCACCCTTACCAACTTGAATAAATGAACTACTTGGAAGAATGTGAAAGAAAGAGAACACGAGCTTCAAACAAAAGTTTTTTCGAGAGCAAAAGAATGTTGGAATAGTGGAAGTATGGTGGTCCTATTTTCAGGAACCACAAACCACAACTTCATCAACTGCAACTCCCATGTTCCCACTAACCACTTAATCCTAATCAACCACATTACCCACTAAAACCCATTAACCTATTAGCATAATTTTTGGAAACTTTGATGGAAAGTTTCTCTATAAATAGCTAATGGATTCAAGGTCCCAGAGCACGAAAATTCTATTAAAAACACATTACCATCTTGTGAGATTTTTTGAGTGCTCTGAAGATCTTGAAGGTTCCGGGGCCTTGACGTTTTGTTCCTCTCCGTATTAAGCAATGGCAAGAGGTTAGTGATTTTCCTAATTCCGCTGCATTTTAGTGTTTTTATTTAGTTACGGCTAACATTTGGTATCAAGCCGTAATTAAACCTTTGCCTTGCGATTTCGAAAAAATTAATTTCTCCTTTTCAATTCAATTTTAATTTAAAAATTTGGGTTTTTATAAATTTTTATCAAATTTATGATACATTTATTTGTATCCAATTTTTCTGGAGAAAATTAATTTTTTAAATTAGAGTTTTATGGTGAAAATTAATTTTTTATTAATTTTGTACTTAATTTTACTCAATTTTTTAAATATAATAATTGAGTTAATAATGTTGGATTTTATTTGCCAACATCAAGTATTATCCTTTTTTTTTAAATAAAAATTTATGACATGTTAAATTGGAAATAAAGTAAATTTTTAGTATTTTTCTTAAATAATTTTTTCTTGAAATTTAACATGTCAATTTTATTTAACATTTTCACTTACAGTTTTGTGAAAAACTTTTGTGGAATTTTATTTTTTATTAAATTCCGTATTTATTTTAAATAATTTGTGTATATATAAATTTATGGTTTGTATACACTTAGCTTGTTAATTATTTAAAATATCGTTAAAGAAATTGCATTAGGATTTTGCAATTTTAGTATTTGTTCAAGGTGCTTAAATTGGTATGTGATTGTATGTAAAGTTTCGAATTTATTATGCATGCAATATTTGTTCATGTTTAAGTACATTTAGAGTTATTGCATGATGTTTAGCAATAGCAATTGTCTTGTGATTAAATAATTTAATAAATTTTGGCGTAGCCACAGCTTTTTTTTTAGATTGGATTATTTATTAGAAATCACATTTAGTTTTAAGACATTAAATAACTTCATAAACTTAATTAAAAGTCTAAATTGAGTCAATTAATTTTGCTAAGGAGACTTTTTCGTGGGACAAAGTGCCCCCCTCCCGTTTTTCCGGGGAAATTTCGTTCGAATTCTGTCTAAGGGGCTGGATTTTAAGGGGACCTTTTTTTTTAACCTATGGTCTTTCCGGGAAATTTATCTGATTCAAGTGATAAAAATAATTTTTTTTGACTGGGGTTTTACCCAAAGCACCTCTTTTGAACGAAGTTATTTATACGGTATCACATAAAAATGTTTAACTTTACATTTTTTTTGTTTGATGTCCATAAAGCATTGAGGTATAGCCACAGCAGCCTTTTTAAAGGGAGGGATCTCAAAAAGTGATTATAAGAAAAAGAAATATAATGTCTATTATAAGGAATAATCTTATTGAAAAAAAAATTTACCCCCACAGGCAATTTTTATTTTGCTAGATTCATTATTGCATGATTTGCATTGGAAAATTTTGATTATGTTATGTCTCAAATTAAGAAAAAAGCATGTTTGTGTTTGCAGCATGAAACCTTTGACTGTACTAAAGTAGAAACCCTATTTTAACAAGTAAAAACTTTAAGACTTGGAGAATAATATACTTTTCTTTTGGGGTGTTTGGGACATTGACAGCCACTATTAAGGATGAGCACTTTGAGTGAAGAAAGCACTAAAGCTGATTTTGATCTTCATGAGAAAGGGGAACGGTCAAACCCGACTTAGTATCTGTTTTGGCAAATAGGGTGCCCGGGGCTTAGTGGATCAATATAAAAATGTAAAGATTTGCTAGATGCCCTTGAAAGGAAATTTTTAAGACTTTAAGAAGTCTCTCAGCACCCTGATTTTAAATTTCCCATTCTAAGTTGACTTCTGTGAAAGGGTTAGAGAACACATCAAAAAAATGCGTGATTTAGCAAATCGCTTAAAGGCTCTGAGATTGAGATTGGGAGCTTTCCTAGTGATTTTATTCTGACGCCCCCTTCCATCACAGTATGGCCTTTTAAGATCTCTTACAACACACATAAGGCAAATAGACATAGATGATCTATTGACCATGTGTGAAAAAGGGGAGGCCTGATTAACCTAGAGATGGGAAAAAGCAATGATGGTTATAAAGGGAAGAAAAGGGCAAAGTAAAAGGGAAAAGGGGGAAGGGTAAAACCCAAACCCCAATGCTGACATCAAAAGACCCCGTTTTTTTCTGAAAAAAGAAGGGACACAAAAAGAAAGACTGTGTCAAGCATAAAAATTGGCTTGAAAAGAAAGGTAACTTAGTTCATATGTTTGTTTTGAGTCTAACAGGGTTGATGTGAATTGTAACACATGGTGGATTGATTCTGGATCTACAACCATATTTCAAATTTCCCATGCAGGTTTAAAAAACCTCGGAAACCAGTGGGAGTAGCGTTTTATTATTCGGGGAAAAAGATAAAAATCGCATGGGAAGCTATTGGGACATCATATTAGTACTTAAATGGTTTTAAATTTAATTTTAAAAAGACCTTCTATGTTCCTAGTTTTTTCTAGGAATTTGATTTCAGTTTCAAAACTTGCCCTTTGGAATTCACTTTTTAACTTTTCAACAATGGTTTTGATTTATTTATAAATCCAATCATATTGGGGATGGGTTTTTCCCTTGGGGGTCTTTTTTATTAAATTTTTCATAAAAATGCCATCATGATTATGCATGTACAAGGGTACTAAACGATGTTTATAATGAGGGTTCTTTTACCTTATGGACCGTAGATTAGGTCATTTTATAAAAGAGTTTAAAAAATTGGTGAATGATGGTATACTTATCATTTAGATTTTACTGATTTTGGGACTTGTTAGACTGCATAAAGGGGAAAACAGACTAACAAGTCAAGAAAAGGGGCCAAAAAGGGGTTCGGCCAATTTGAAATTATCCCTTTGATATTTGTTTTCCAGATATGGATAATCAAGGGAGAAAAACTTTATCACATTTATAGACGATTACTCACGATACATGTACTCTACAGCTTCATCAAAAAGTGAAGCGTTGAAGCCTTTAAGGTTTTTAAACTGAAGTAAGAAACAATGCGGTAAGCAAATCAAGATTTGAGAACCGATAGAGGTGGGGGGTATTTTTGGTAGAACACTGAAGATGGCAAGCTCAGGGCCTTTTGCTAAGTTTCTTTAAGATAACGGTATAGTTGCCCAAACACCATGCCAGGGTTTACCTGATCAGAATGGTGTTTCGGGAAAAAGAACCGAACATTAATGGGAAAGGTGCGAATATTTTAGTAGCTCTAAACTGCCTAAAACTTTATGGATTTTAAACATTTAAAAACGTTTTCGTATATATTAAAAAGAGTTCCAACCCCAAAGGTGTTTTTTAAAACCCATTTGAGTTTTTTCAAAGGGTTTGGAAACCGAGTTTGCTCAATGCGTTATGGGGGTGCCCCTCTGAAGTTAAGTTTTAAAACCCCCAAGAAAAAAAACTGGGGTCCCCGGCTTTTAAATGGGTATTTTATTTGGGTATGCCCAAAAGTCCAAAGGGTACAGTTTTTATTGTCCCCTCTCACCTATAGGGTTTGGAATCAAAAAATCAAAAATTTTTGAAAAAGACTCAATAAGTGGGAGTGATCTATTCAAGACTAGTTTATGAGCAAGATCTACCTTCCACATCAGGTGAAGATTGGTTGTTGTTCACAACACTCCCCGAGTTCAAATAGGGGTTGAACAACCAATAATGAAAATCCACAATTTTGGGGTTGTAGATCAAAAACAAGAAAATTGAGCAACATGATCCCCAAAAAAATGTTTTCCCCCTTTTTTGGAGTTACTAGAGAAAGGAGATCCAAACCCTAGTGATTAATTTGTATTTTTCAAAAACTGAGTACAAAATTGGAGCTGAAAATATCCAAGTCTTTCAAGGAAGCATAATTGTATGAGTCAAATTTATGGTATAAGCTATGTTAGTGGATGAATTCTATGAAAAGTAATGAAATCGGGGGTCTTGCCCGGCCCGCGGTGTAAAAGCCATAGGTAATAAATGGGCTTTAAAACTAAAAGGATCATTGGGAAAAACATTAAAAGACATAAGGTTAGACTTGTTGCAAAAGGGGTTTCCCACTCAGCGTGAAGGAATTGATTCCACAGAGCCCTTCAGCCCTGTATAAAGGAAAGCTCCTTACGCATAATATTAGCATTTTTAGTTTAAATTTGATCTTGATTTTATAAAAAAGGGAAAGGGCTTTCCCCCCTAAAGGGTAACCCTAGAGGAAGAGGTTTTTGGAAACAACCTAAAGGGGATTTTCCTCTAGTAATGGTGATAAATTGGTTTGTAAGCTAAAAAAATTTTCCATTTATGGATTAAAACAACCCCTCCCGTCAAGGGTATTTAAAATTTCATGATGTTATCTCTTCATTTCGTTTCGTTGAGAATATCAGGGGATCAATGTATATCCCAAAAGGTTAGGGGGAGAAAGATTGTTTTCTTATCCTATATGTGGTTTGATATCCTACTTGCTTTAAAATGAAAAGGGGTATGTTACAGGGGGTGAAAAAATTTCTTTCAAAAAATTTTGTATGAAGGATATGGGTGAGGGCATCTCATGTCATTGGGATTAAATTCTTAGAGATAGAATAGAGGAATCTTAGGTCATCTCAAGAAACATTATTAACAAAATTTTAGAAAGATTTCGGTAAAAAAATTGTTCCCCTAAAGCGTTGCTCCTATCGTGAAGGGTGATAAGCTCCTTTTGGACCAATGCCCAAAAAACGAGTTTAAAAAGAGCAAATGAAGAACTTTCCCTTTATGCTTAGTTGTTGGAAGTTTAAATGTATGTTTTAGGTCTGTATTTAAAACCTAAACATTGCTTTTGTTTTGGGTTTGTTAGGAAGATATCAGTCAAATCCGGGACTTGCCCACGGGAAAGTTGCAAAAAAAAGTCTTGAGATATCTTAAAGGGGGACAAAAGATTACATTGCTTATGTACAAACGGTAAGATGATTTAGAAGTAATTGGCTACTTTGATTCGGGATTTCCCCGGATGCGTTGATTCTCGAAAATAAAACATAGGTTACATTTTCATGTTAGCCGGTGGAGCCATTTCATGGAGAAGTGCCAAGCGACTTTAACTGCTACTTCTACAAATGGAAGCGGGTTTTCGTTTCGTGTTTTGGGGCTACCTCACCAAAAGGGGTTTTTGGGGTTTAAAATTTTTATCGAAGGGCTTAGCTTGTAGTTTATATCTAAACCCCTGAGGATGTATTGTGACAATTCAGCTGGGAGTTTTATGGGTAAAAATTTAAAAAGAGTGGAAGTCGAAGCAAACATATCGACATAAAGTATTTGGCCATAAGGGGAAAAAGTTAAAGATAACAAAAATGGTCATTCAGATATTAACACAGAGCTGATGTTAGCCGATCCTTTGACTAAAGGCATGGGCCCCCCAAAGATTTAAGGATCATGTTTTCAATTTTGGGACTTGGTTCCATTAGTGTTAGTGAAACTCTATTGAGTAGATATTTCTCATATTTGTTGTGAAAATTTTGTTTATTTGGAGAAATATCAATAAATTTGGACCCAAAATAAACGTTAGGTTTATTTAAATTTAAACTATTGGGAAAGAGGTTTTTAAAACTTGATACATTTTAATAAATGGAAGTTTCTACTCGAGTAATAAAGGGGGGGGTTTCGCCATGATTCGTGTATTGTGTTTTCTTTAAAATTAAGGATTTGTGGTATTAAAGTAAAGTATACGGCCCAAATGGGAGAATTTTTTTGGAATAGTGGAAGTATTTTTGGTTGGGGCCTATTTTCAGGGGAAACCCCAAAAACCCCAACTTCATCAACTGCAACTCCCATGTTCTCACTAACCACTTAATCCTAATCAACCACATTTCCCATTTCCCCCTTAACCCCCTTGCCCCTTTAAATTTTTGGAAAATTTGATGGAAAGTTTTCTTAAATAGCTAATGTTTTTCAAGGTCCCCCGAGCACGAAAATTTTATTAAAAAAAGCATTATCATCTTTTGAGGGTTTTTTGAGTGCTCTGAAGATCTTTAAAGGGTTTCCCAGGCTTGCGTTTTTTTTCCTCTCCGTATTTAAACAAAAGGCAAGAGGTTAGTGTTTTTTCCCAATTCCCCTGCATTTTATGTGTTTGTATTTTTGTTACGGGTAACAAAGAAAAAATTACAGGAAAATTTGAAGACGACAAATTTAGGGTTTAAAAAGGTTTGAAATCCCCGGGCCCCCTTTATATAGGTTCGGGAAAATAGGAAAAAGGGGGCAAAAGGGTGAAAAGACATGCTTCTGTGTCATGAATCCCTAATTTCCATCTTGTGTGCAAAAATCATCCATATGTCTTGATGCAAATCCAGACGGGGCTAAATTAACCCGGGGAAAACTACACTGTATTTGCGCACCCTTTCCCCCCGCCCACACATGGATGCCACTTTAATACTTTTTGAAGCACGGCACGATAAAAAGGGAAATTAAAGCCCCATCATACAAGTGAGACCCAAAGGGTTTTAATCTCGAATGACGGGTAATGGCTATCAAAAGAAACACCAAACAACACCTAAATGTTTTACAGCATTTCTCCCCCCATCTCCCCGGACTAGGGAGTGGAGCAATAATCCTACTCAGCACACTTTACCCTAATCACCCCGGGTTGGGGATAGCAAGGGGCCCTACTTTAGTAACCCCCTTTGTTCAACCGTGTTCCCCCAATCACATTATGACTCTTGCCCCCCAAGAATCAAAAACAACCCCAATGTTTAAAACATGCCTCCGGGGGGCAATGCAGAGGGTTTGAACACCCCAAACAGCAAGCTAACCCAGTGTTAGTTTTTGCTTTAACCCCCTCGATTGAGTATCTAAATCACAGTGTCAGGCACAGCGCTTTCTTGGTTTTTGAAGGCCCAACAAGGTGTCAGGCCCCAGTGCT
>JBBMOL010003631.1:0-14911 GCA_037954665.1 Laguncularia racemosa | reverse complement strand
GGGTCTCAAACTCCAGCACATAATCATCCACTGTTTTGCCTCCCTGCCTCAAGTTTGCAGTCGCATAAACAGTTCTGTTTGTAGTGCTTAGGAATGAACCTTTTCCTCAGTAATCTTTTCATGTCCCCCTAGTTCTAAACCTCAGCCTCTCCATCTCGATGCCTACTGATAATCAGATTCTTTCACCAGAGTGCAGCGTACCCTACAAACTCAACAGCAGCCAATCGGACCTTGGTACTGTCATCAATCTCATAACATTCAAAGAGACCTTCGACCTTGTCCTCCTAGTTTAAATATTCATCTGCTGATCCCTTGCCATCATAAGATGGCATTTGTAGTTTCACATATTCCAAGCCTCGAGGTGGCCTGAAATCCCTATTCTAATTTGGGTTTGCCCCAAAATTATCATCCCTTTCTTCCCTGTATGGAAGATGCTCCTCACCCATCCAATCTATTCAAATTCCCATCTCCCATTACTCTATCTCGATGAGGATTCTGTAGAGCTACTCGAGGTGGTGTCGACTGGTTTACCATTGGTGGTTGTGGTAATGTCATTCTGTCAATTGTAGTTGCTAGTGTAGCAACTATGGTAGTAAGATCCTGGAGTTGTTCTTCCAAAGTTCTCCTACTTGCCACATTACGACCCTGACCTCCACCAACCTGACTATTGGCTTCATCACCAATTCCCCCATTCACGCTATCATTCGACATAGTTGTAGACTCCCATATACTGATCCTCAAAAACAATTTGAATAAAGGGCACACACTCCACAACTACATTTCCCTTAACCCCACACAATACCCAACTACAAAAAAGAAAAACAAACAAACCCATTTAATTTCCCCAATTTTGTTATTACAACTCACGTGTAGTCCCTCTTCTCCACAAACGTCAATACAACATTTTTGCAACAAATTTTAATTTCCAAAAATCACTCCCACGGCAACACACAAGTGAAACAATATCCCTTCATTTCCCCAGGCAACAACACAAGGGGGCAATAACAACAAGTATGCTTCCACTTTCCACGACAAAGATGACAACAAAAAAAAATTATGCCACTTTCCATAAATGTAATCCGAATATCCAAAAATGGGGCCAGCAACTTCAATTTGACATTAAAAAACCACTTCAATAATTGCAAGCCTTCTTTCAATTGGAAGTAATGAATTAAAATTCAAATAGAAACTCATTAACTCCCACAACTTAAGGGGAAAGGGTTTTTTGAATTCAAATAGTTTCCCTTACTACCCCAACTCAATGAAAATCTGTAAATTGCATTCTTAATTAGAATTACACAATGAAAATCCCCAACAAAAAAACAAACAAAACCTCCTTCATGCACAACTAGTCACGGGCAAGACAAGGTAATTTTTAAAGCTCAAAACAATTGTTGAATTAACAACATTTCTATTCTTCCTTCCTTCCACGAAAATTATTAATCAAAAGGATGAAACAAAAAACCCTTTCCCAAATTTCCCAACTCCAACAAGCAGAAAAAAAAAAATTTCCCAAACCCAAAGGGTTTAATTTCCAAGTCACAAACTACAACAACAAAATTGGGGTTTCACAATTTGTTTAAACCCTAATTTAAGATAAATTTATCACAAAATCAAAAAACCCCATAAATCCCTTTTTCTCAACGTGTACTCTGGTAAACCCCTCATTTTTCCCAAATAATAAATAATAATCAACAATAATCAATTACTTTTTTTTCCAATTTTTTCTTTTTTTTTTTAAATTTTTGGAAAAAAAATAGGAAAAACTTTTCAAAAAATAAAAATAAATGGGAAAAAATATATAAATTTTTGGGAAAAATTTAATTGAAAAATTTGGAAAAAAAAAAGGATTAAATAAATTTTTACAAATTTTTAAAAATTTCAAAAAATAAAAAAATTTTAAAAAAAACCCCATTGCATTTATGCAAAGTGCGAAAATAAAAAAAACGAGGGAAGGGGGGCTAGCCCAAACTAGTCCGAACCATGAATAAAAGGGGGTTTTCGGGGGGGGGGCTCGGTTACAGGTTCGAAACCCCGGGGGGGGGGGCAAAATTCCCCGTTTTGCAATTTTTTTCCCCTTTCCCCTTGGGGGGCCCCGTTTCAAAACCCGCTAATTGGGGTGGGGCGGGGTGCACACACCGGGTGCGTGATCATCTTAACCTTCGTCCGGGGGATCGCCCACGGGGGGAAAAACAATCCCAATTTTTGGCCCTTTTGATTTGATTTTTTGCACCCAAAAATAGAGATCTTCAACAGAAATAAGATAAACATCATCCAATTGGAAATCCAAAACGCAACAAATCAAAGGATTTGCCAAAACGGAGATTTTGGGGTTTTAACCGGGAAATTTCCCATTGCCTCAAATCGGTGGAAAACCGAGCCCTTTTCCAACTCGATTTTTTTTATTTCCTAAAAAAAGGGATGGGGAGGAGGGGAAAGGGGAAAGAATCAAAAGGGAGGGGAAAAAAAGAGAAAAGAAGGGGAGAAACAAAGCCTCGCCGGAAAATTGCCAAGCTGCGATCACCGATCAAGCGTCGGCCGCCACCAGGAAAAGTTTTTGGAGGGAAAACCACCCCTAAAGTTGAGTTCCCCACCCCCGAAAACCTAAGAAAACCCACACCTCAATCGCTTCGAAAGGCCGTCGGAAAGCCGTCAACCGGGCACTCCCAGCCGCCATGCTTTGATCGACCCAACCCAACCCGCTTTGACCCGACCCGACCCGTGCATCGAACCCAGGGTCCAAGTAAGTTAGATTTTTTTATTTTTTATTTATTTCTTATGTAAATTTTTTTATTATTTTATTTATTTTTTTTAAAATTTTTTTAGTTATTTATTTTTTATTTAAATTCAAAAAAAAAAAAAATGTTAGAATTTAGATTACTTTTTTTTTTAGGAAATTTAAATTTAAAAGGGTGAATAATAATAAGAATAAATAATTATAATATAAGTAATAAAAATGTGAAAATATATAAAGAAAAATGATAAAAATTTTAGAAAAAAATAATAATAATAATTTAGATTTTAGAATGGATAAAAAAAAAATCAAAAAAATTTTTTCAATAAAAATTTAAAAAAAATTAAATAAAAAATAAGAAAATTAAAAAAAGTTAAAAAAAATTTTATAAAAACCCAAAAAAAATTTAAATATTAAAATATTTTAAAAAAAAAAAATAAATTTTTATCACTTAGAAAAATCTTTTTTCCTTAAAAAAATTAAAAAATTTTTTTTCAAAATTGAAAAATTTTTTTTAAAAAAAAAAAAATTCAAATTAAAAGGGCTCACTTTATTTTCTTTAAAAAATGCAAAAAATTAAAAACATAAATCAAAAAAATTCAAAATTAAAAATCACCAAAAATTTTAATTTTTTTTCGGGGAAAGCAAAAAACGGCAATATTTGATCCTAATAGCAGGACTTGGGCACCCTTTTGGGGGAAACCCAAAAAGGGAAATAAAAACTTTTTCCTAAATAACAGGTTTTCAAAAAAAAAATTTTAAAAAATAAAAAAATAAATAAAAAAAGGTTTTTTGGATAGGGGGGGGTTTTTTTAAAGGAAATTGGGGTGGTAACCTTGGGGTTTTAATATTTACCCCCAAAATTTAAAAAACTCCTTTTTCCCATTTCCTTTTTTCACAAAAAAAAAAAAAATAAAAAAAAACACACACTAGGGGCCCAAAATTTTAACAAATCTCCCCAATTAGCCCCTAAACCCAACTTTCTCCCCAATATTTGTCAACTCTAAAAAAAAACAAATTCCCTTTAAACTCAATCGGTCAACTTTAAAATTTAAAATGGGGCCAAGTTAGATCGAATTGGGAAGGGAAAAAAAAAAATTTAGCTCACAGGTTCGCCTTTGGGGGGGAAAAATGCCCTCAAATTGGGGGCTAGCCACCTAATCCCCTTTAAAATCATTTTTTTAATGAATGTCTTTTTTTTTTTTTTAAAACTTTTTGCTAACCTTTAGGGGTTTAACTGATTTGGGTTTAGTATTTACTTTTTTTTTTTGGTCTGAAAGCATTAAATGGGGAAAAGGGGTAGGGTAAAACCCCCTTTTAAACCCTAAACGGGGGCCTTGTTTATTTCAAAAATTATATTTCACCGTTGGGCCCATTTGGTTCCCCCCAAACCTAATTTTTCCCAAAGGGCTTGAAAAACCCATTTCCCGAAATGCAAAGGGGGAAAAAGGGTTTTTGGGAACCTGTTAAACCTCCCTATCTGCATCCACACATCAGGGGTTGACAACGTTTGGGGAAAATGTAATCTATTTTTCTGTTCCCCGAGCAATACATTTCCCCTTTTAATTTATCATATTTTCGGGTTTAAATTTAGAAATTTCAGAAATAAGGCTAGTTTCACATTCCCCTCCCCCGCAAAAAACCCGGTTTGAAAACCCGGGCCCCAAAAAGGGGAAACGGGACCAGGGTTCCCCTATAAAAAAACCCAAAGGGAAAACCTTTCCCTAAACAAAATAGGCCTTCCCTCATTAATGAAAATGAATAATTTGCCCTTTTTCCGGGCCTCTCCAAAAAAGGGAAATAAGCCCACTTTCTTCATCGTCCAAATTAAAATTTACTCCTACCCTAGAAGTACACCAAACTACACAAGCTCCAGCACAAAACCAACGGGGGAAAGGTACCGGCCTTTGGGGCCAGGCCCCCCGGGAAATCTTCAAGAACCCTAGGTATCCGAAAACACAATCAACAAACCCCTTAGCAAACTGAAAACGGATATTACATAGGGATGGGTTTTTTGGGAAGTTTGGTTTTTCATCGCTCGAGAAACAAAAGGGGGAAAGGGAAAGACATTTTGTGAAACCCCCAAGACTTATAACAAAAAGAGTGAGTGTTTTCCCCCACAACCTTGGGCACCTCCCTTTTCCCCCCAAAAACTTTCATGTCCACTACCGACTGAACGGGTCCCCAAATTCTTAAAAGGAAATCTTACATCCCTTTTAATTGGGCGGGAACAGACTAACTTAAACTTCGAAAAAAAAAACCGCCACGAGATCCTCCGCTCAAAAACAACCTTATCCTAAAAGGTTTGAACCCCCCAAGTTTTTTGGGGCTGCAGGGTTTCAAAAAAACCTTTGGCTCAAAAAGGGGGGGACCTCGTAACCATCAAAAGGGGAAATAAACTTACCCCCGCCTTCCAACCCAATATTGGGGTTGGGGCTTAAAATTTCTTTGCCGGAAACATTTTTGGGGACCCCAATGGGTTGGCTGCGACAAATTTAACCTTAACCTACAGAAATTTAAATCATCCTTCTAATCATATCAGTGAATGTATAGGTTTTTTTCCCCAACTCATTGGTGCCTTGGGTAAAAATCAAGACATATTTTATGGGCCCTCACTAGAAAAAGCCCACATTAAAAACCAAGATCCAACTTTTTAATACTAAAAAATTTTCCCAAAGATAGCAGAGTCAAAGCATTTTGGGAAAACCCAACGAGAGCCCAATGTAACCTAAAAACCCTGGCCGAAGGGGGCAAACTTTCGGCCACCGGGTTTTTTTGGTAAATCCCCATTTTGTACCAGAGGGGGGGAAAAGGCAAACCAGGTCCCAATTCCCCCCAAACCTAACCCAAAAAGGAAAAACCAAACTTGAAATCTACCGGGAGCAAGTGGGGGGGCCCCGGGAGGGAATATACTTTGGGGTTGAAAATTTAAAAAAAAAGGTTTTTCTTGAAAGGCGATTCAAAAATTTCGCCCCCAAAAAAAAAGCCTTAAAAACCAAAAAAACGGGGGGAAAAGGGGCCCCAACCAGATCAAAATTAGAAGCCGTCATCAATGGGAAACCAAGTCTACATAGAAAAAAGCCCCAAAAAGCTGGGAAGGGTAGAATTATTGTCCCTTTTTTTTTTTTTTTCAAGTTTCGAACTTAAAAGTTTCCAATATTAATAAAAAAAATTTTTTAAGAAATTTTCACCAATCAATTTTTGGGCCCCCTTTTTTTCAGCATCCGTGTGACCATCTCCCCTTTTCTGCTTTACCATCATACTAAAAAAAAGCCCCCAAAGGTATCAAAAATACCCCCCCAAAACCCAACCAAACCCTCCAAAGCCCCATTGCCACACATTAAAGGGAAACAAAATGTCAAACAGGGGCGACAACGCAACAACACAATGCTGCCGCTGCTTCAACACTAATCGTATCCTGAACAAAGGGTTTCCAAACAGCTAGCTGAAACAAGTCTACCCCCTTGACTGAAACCCTTTGGGTCCCCCTTTTTCGCACCACCCACCAAACTCAAAAGAACACCAAGGCTAAAAAGGGGAAGGTAGTGGGGGGCCCGCCCCCAAAAATATGGGGAAATCAATTCCCCCTCACCACTTTTGAGATAAGCCGAAGTCAACCAGGGCCCCAAACCTTTGATGACTTGAAGGGGGAAGGGGGAAGAGACAAAAAAAAGAGGGAAAAAGGCTTTTCCAAAATAGTTGGCTAAAAAAAAAAAAAACAATAGGGGGGCCCTGCGGTTTGAAAAACCCGGGGATAACCAGTTTCCAGCAAGGGGGAGGGGGAAACCCCCATAAATTAAAACCCCCAATTTTTTCAAAAGTATACGGAAACGGGAAACCCCCCAATGCAAAAAGCTAAAACGCTTGGAAGTGACCCAAGTATGCTAAATATGCCCAAACGAGGACCCAAAACCCTTTCCCAGGATCCCTTTACACCGTAAAATTATTCTGGTTTTTTCCCCCTAGATTTCAATAAAGTCAACCTTGGGGAAAGGCTTGCCAAAGCGTATTTTTGCCCAATTTAAATTCAACATCGAAGTCCCCCCTTTGGATTGACTAGGGGCTTCGAAAGGACATGCGAGTTTTTTCAAAATATGCTCGGGCATGGAAGCTCAAGCGCCGGGTTTTTAAAACCCCAAAATTTTCTAAAAAGTTGAATCCATTTTCGAAACCCTCGGGAAAAAACCACTTTTTCACTTTTGGTGGGCTAAACATCATCAAGTTTTGTAAAGGTGGCTGCACGTGCCGAATTAAAACCCATCACAACAAAACCTAAAACCAAATGTTCCTCCTGGGGTCCCCTCTCAGAAAAGCCCTTGGGAGGAAAACAACCCAAGATTATCCAGCACTGTCCCCCTCCAGTAAAGCAAAAAAAAGCTACTCATGTAAAATCCGACAAACGGTCCCCCAACCTACCACCCCCCGGGCAAATCACACCCGCGGGCAAACCCCGGACAGTTAAACCCCAATTCCGATCCTCTTACCCCAATTTTCGCTCATTGCGGGGGATATTTGATTTTTTCAAAAACTAACACTGTATAAACCCAAAAACGGTTACCCCAAGCCTTAAATGTACACATATAGGGCCAAAGGGGGCTTCCTTTAGACAGATGTTTAAGGGGCTCCAAACAAAACGGGGGGCTATCAACCCCGGGGATTGTGCAGCGGAATTTTTTAAAACCCCCATCCAATTCAACACCAACCCTTTTTCCCAATAAATAAGCCCATGTCAATATACCCCTTCCGAAAGTCACCCCCAAAAGAACCCCTCCAAGCAAAAGGGGGACCCCAATAAAAAAGGCCCCTTTAAAGCTCTAGAAAAAACCCCCTAAGCACATATAAAAAAAATTTGGTTACCCAAACCCCAAAACCCAAAACCAATAAAAAAGCCCCTTTGGGAGAATCACACGAGACCGGTACCGGGTTTAACTTTTTCTTAAAACCCCAATTTTTTTATGGGCCCAAGTTTGGAAAGGGGGACAACTCCCCAAAAGGGAAAAGGGGAGAAGTTTTGGAACTTGATAAATTCAAATAAAAAGCCAAAGCCCTAAAATGCAATGAAAAAAAATAAACCCGAATACAAATCCCGAAAAAGAAATTTTCAATTCCCAATACCCCCAAAGAGGGTATAACCCCCCGCACCTTTGCTTTTAAAACCCCCTCGGTAAAATGCCCCCCCAAATAGGGGGAGCAATCACCCCGGGAGAGCTATCCCCAAATAAAAACCCTCAACTGAAGACCCCAAAACACAGACAGGGGGGGAAGAAAAAAGGGGAGTTTCGCGGGCTTTAAAAAAAAGGGTCAAGGCTTTTAAAATAAAAGTCAGGGAAACAATAAAAAAGGTTTCCACCCAAATATCACTCATCCCCCCCTTAAAAACCTCCGAGCCCCAAAAGGAAAAGCACCTTAAAATCTTAAAAATAATCGGGGTTCCAAAGGCATCACTATAAAAAACCTAAGAATGGGGCAGTTTCCCTACCCTTCACCTGCTAAATCTTTCCTCTCGAAAGCTAAAAGGGAACCAACATAAAAAACAAACCCCAAATCTTTCCCAAATTTCCCCAAACTAAATATAAAAACCGGCCAACGTATGACGAAACCCAATCCAATAGGGTTCAAAATTTTTTACCAAGAGGGGGCCAAAAACACACTTAAGGGGAAACCGCCCCCGTTGTCTATAAGCAACCAAGAACCTTGGTATAAAAATGAAGACGCCACAATCAAGATAAAGCCCAATTGATAAGTTGGGATGAACACCAGGGAAAAAAAATCCATAATTTCTAGATTAGTTCTTTAAAGAACCAAGAGAGGGAAATTTTCCAAAAGGGGGGTTTTTTTTAAAATTTAAAAGTTGTAAACTATATTCCAAACTTTCTAAACCCTAGGATTTTTTAAAAGTAAGGGTTTTTAAAAAAAAATTTTGTAACAATAAAACCCCCAAAAAACTCACTTAATAATTGCTAAAAAAACAAAACAAACAAAGAAGGCCGGGAGCATGGAAGAAGGGCCCCGGCCTTAAAAGCTTGGGGTTTGGAAAGGTCACGACCTTGGGACTTTCCCAGCCGTGTTCTTTCTGGTGGAAATCCCCTAAAGTACAAAAACCTGTACTTCTACGTGATCTTTATATGGGAAAACTTGACAACAAACACGGCCGGCCTTTGAACCGTGATACGCCCCTTATGAATTCTGTGTAAACCCCCGACCCCCCTCCCCCGGTCGCCTTGAAAAACACGCCCTCTTCAACCCTATCCATTATGACTTTTTCAAGAGGGAAGGGCATTCCCATGGTTGTTCCCCAATTTCCCTTCCTCCATGATTTTCTAATTTTTTTTCTGACTTCATGGACATCCCCTTTTTAACCCTTTAAATGCTTCCCTTTAATCGTTTGACTCAAGTTCTTTTGATCGGTCCCGGGCACTTCAAAGGGTCCACATTCCATCTTTTGCTTTGGGCCCCTCATGGGTCGCATCAATTTCCCCCGCTCTTTAAAGGAATTTTTCCCAAAACTCGCTTGCATCAAAAGGACTTAAATCGTAACATTAAATTAGCACTTACTTTATACCACTTTGGTAAATCCCATCTTTTACGCATTTTCATTTAAACCTCAAGAATTTGAAAAGGGCCTGCCCTAGAAAGTTTTTGAAACGCGCTTCCAGGGAAACCCCCTCTTTGCGCATTTGAAACCCAAAACCCCTTTTCCCGGTTAAAAAAAAAACCCCGCTTGGGTTTACGAAACCCTTTTTGGTTTTTTTCCCATACTAAATTTTCCCTTTGCTCAAAGTTTAGCCTTTCCTTTTCATTTGGTTTTGTTTTTCAAATTTTTGCCTTCCTTTTTGCCATCCAATTAAAAATACTCAAAATAGCAAAGGTGATAAATCCAAAGGAGGTTTGTGGGTTAAAAAAAAATACACAATTTCCCCAAAAGGGGTAAACTTAAAACAAAATGCATTTTACGATTATAAACAATTCAAAATTGGGGGCAAACAATCCCCCCCCCTTTTTTTGTTCTTCTTATGACAGCCCTTTAAAAAAGGGAGATAAAGTTTTGATTTACTACCTCATTTACCTCTTTTGTGGATGACAAGTATAGAAAACAATAACTTAATTTTCCAACTTTGCCCACAAGGTCTTCGAAGTACTTAAAACTTAGCATCTCAACCGAAACAATTTTTCTGGCATACATGTAATCTCACAACTTCCCTAAAGAAAAATTAGCAAAAATTTCGGGATCCCCTTTTTGTATAAAGGGAAGAAAAAGTTCCTTTTGAAATCTATATACAACTACAAAAAAAGAATCTTAAACCCTGGGTTTAAAACCTTTGGGAATCCTAAAACAAAATTTCCTTTGGGAAAACTTAAACCCAAAACTCAAGGAATGGGAAATGGGGTTTTAAAAAACCCTTGAGGTTGGACCTAGATTTTGCTTGCTTACAATACACATCGATCACTAAACCCTCAACACCCCGTTTTATGTAGGGCCAAAAAAAGTGTTCCTCAATACACCTAAAAGGGTTTTTGCTACTCCAAAATTTCCCCTTAAAAACCCCCTCCATGAGACTCCCCCACTAGAAAATTTTCTTAAAGAAAAAAATTGAATGCAAGTTTACTCTCCCCAAACAAAATCCTTCAATTTTTTTAAAATTTTCCATGCCCCCTCTTTTCAAATGCACACACCCTCACAAAAAACTGATCACAGCATCAATCCCCTTTTTGGGTCAAAAAAACCCAAACAATCTTTTAAAAAAAGAGTAAGATAAGAATACCTTTTTGAAAGGCAAACCCAAAAACGACATTTTCTTTTTCCTTCTTGTAGTGGATGACATATGGAAAAGTTTCATAACCCCCCAAAGAGCAGCCCTTTTTTTTCAGCTTTGTTTGCCCCTTTAAGTACTTTAAAGGGTTCATGATTTTTTTTTGAATCACAACTCTTTTTGGGCCAAAAATAAGGGTTCCCAAATCCCAGTGCTGGAAAAAAAGGGTATAACTCCTTTTTTCAAAAATTTGGGGATTTTAAGGTTGCCCCACTTAGCTTCACGCTAAAGAATGCAATTTTGGGCTTCCCCCTCAAGACATTGCTCCAAAACCTTTAAACTTTAAGGGTCACCTCAATTTCAAACGTTTTTTGCAAAATCCAAAGGGAAAGCAAGTAATGGCCCTATTTCCCCCCCTTTTTTTTTAACGTCCCTTTGGCCTTCTCTTGTTCTCTCCCCATCTAACCCCACATTTTTTTTCTTTTAAAAATTTAAAAAGTAAATTGGGGCCAATGGGCTTTAAATTTCCTTTTACCCAAAAATCCGTAAAAAAACTCGCTAACCATGGAAAAACTCCCCCCTTACTTACATTAGTTGGGCTAGGCCCCTTCTTGGATCGCACGAATCTTTTCTTTTTCAAATTGTATTTCCCTTTTCCAAAAAAAATAACAACAAAACCAAGAAAAACAATTTTTTTTCAAAAAGGTTTCCTTTTTTAGGGTTTTTATATAATTTCTCCTTTTGAAACCTTCTAAAACATCCTCAAGTGAGATATAGGTCCTTTTTAAACCCTTTCTTGAAAAAGGAAATCATCAAAAAGACAACCACAAATTTTCCATAAAAGTCCTCAAAACATGGGTTTTAAATCTCATAAAAGTACTAGGGGCGTTAGTTTAAACCCAAAGGCAATTTCTAACCCTCATACAATCCCTATTTCCCTTTTTAATGCGGTTTTTCCATTCAACAAACCCTTTCCCTTTTAAACAAAATTTGGGGGATATCCACTTTTTCCCTATCAATTTAAAAACACAATTTCCCTAACCCCATCTAAAATGTCTCTAATTAATGGGATGACAAAACTTTACCGGAGGGTTTTTGATGGGGCCCGCAGTCAACCCATTTTCCCCTGACCCATCCTTTTTAGGGACCCATGGCTCACTTTCCCACCCCCGTACCCCTTTAAACCCCTTAATTTAAACGACCTTTCTTTGAGTTCCCCTTTTTCTCCTCCAAAATTTCTTCCCATAAACCCCTTTTTTTTGGAAACGTGCCCCATTTCAAAAGGGCAATTTGGGGCTCAAACCAAAAGGAATAAGGGGGTAAAACCCTTTTGAATCTCCCCTTTTGGGGGAAAAAAACTTTTAAATCCTGCAAAATTTTAAAACAACCAACGGGAAAGAGTTAGATAGTTTGTTAGTAATTTGAAAAGTTTTTCCCTTAAAAAACCCCCCAACAACATAGGTTGCTTCAACACTAAAACCCCTCCTCAAATACACTCCTCTTGCCCCAACACTCTCCTTTTGCAAGCTCACTCTCCTTTTTACTCACCACCAAATTAATCCCCCTTCAACTTGGTCCTCACACTCGTTCCCCCTTTTCCCCTCTTTTTTCCCCCTTTTTGTTTGGCTTTTGTATTCCTTTTCTTTTCTCGCTGTTTTTTTGGGCCCCTCCTCACCTTTTGTTTGCAAAAAATTGTTGACTGCAATTGAAACCTCAAAAACCTGTTTTTGGTTTTTTAAAATTTAAAATTAAATCTTTTCCCCTTTGGGAAAAAGCAAAAACTTGTTAAAAAAACCCTCATGGGAACCTTCCTATCAAATTTCCTGGACTCCCCAACAACACAAACACCTTGCATTTTGGGGGGAAGGGAATTGGCTAACCCCCTTTCCTCATACCTACCCAAGCAAAGCAATCAAGATTGCTTACTCACCTTTTCTCGCCACTATCCCTTCAAACCCCTGGGAATTTATATAGACCAAATTTTTTTTACTTTCCCACCTCTCGACAAAAAAAATGACTTTACCACATTGGTGCAAATTTCCCCCCATCAAGACAAACTTCAAATATGATCATCTATATGAAAAAATTCTCTCATTGCACCCCCTCTTCCCCCTTCACCTGCACATTCAAAGCCTTTTTCACTACTCCCTAACCCCCCCTAAAAGCAGGCCCTCATCATCCCTAACAACCTCTAATGGGGGGCATACATCTTTTCACTATCCCCCCCACCATTCCAAACCAAAATCACACAAATCATCCAAAAAACACCCCTTTTGGCATTTACTACAATATGGCCTTTACCTTGGCATTTAAACATCTAATGTCACAATTTTTGGGAGTAGAAGAGTCAGGTTTACCTTGGTTACCAGGAGTAGAACCCGCTTGCCTCTGCTCTCCTTTCAGTTTAGTGGGTAAAGTTTTTTCTTCCTTCTTCCATTGGTTAGTCTTCCAGTGGATGAACCAGTCCCTGTTGAAACCGTGCATTACTACTCCCTTTTTCTCTTGTGCTGGTTCTCAACCTTTATAGCCATATGAATCATATCTTCCAATTCTACATAATGCTGCAATTCAACGACATTTTGAATTTCTCTATTCAATCCAGCAAGAAACCTAGCCATGGTAGCCTCTCTATCCTCCTCTACATTCGCCCTGATCATCGTTACTTCCATCTCCTTGAAATACTCATCCACACTTCGGCTTCCCTACTTAAGATTTTGCAATTTGTTGTGCAATTCACGATAGTAATACGCAAGAAACAAACCGCTTCTTCATCACCCTTTTATCTCTTCCCACAACTCAATAGGTGGTTCACCATCTTTCTTCGATTCAACATTAGCTGATCCCACCACACTATGGCATAATCCGAAAATTCAATGGCAGCAAGTTTCACTTTCTTTCTCCCACTATAGTTATGACAATCAAACACCATCTCCACCTTCTTCTCCCACTCTAAGTACGCCTCGAGATCATTCTTCCCTTAAAAAGGAGGAATCTTCATCTTTATACTACTCAATTGATTATCCTCTCTATTCCTATCTCCTCTATCTTCCCAATCCTAGTTCCTCTATTCCTACCACTATATCCTTGATAACTCCCAACAGAAGCTCATCAAATTCATCATCCGACATTTCATCTGCACCCCTTGGTACTCTCCTAGAACAACTCTCCTCTCTTACGCCCTTAGAAGACGTTTTTAGATTGCTCTAGTCTTTGCTCTACCGTCTCATGAATTTGTTCCATTCCCTCCTGAAACATTCTCTTCATCTCACCCCTCAACGCCTCAATCACTAACCTAGCATAAAACCTTCCCCTCTCACTTTCAGGAGAATGTTGCCTCGACATAGTTTTCCCGCAGAAAAGATTAGTACTAACACAAATATATATATATATGATTAAACCTCACGATACACTCCCTTACGTGTTTCGCTCAAATGATGATATCACACAGTCACTCGTGTATTCTCACAAACAATGATGATATCAACTCACCAATTCCTCTTCTCAATTCTCTTGGAACTAACCCAAATTACACCAATTCCCTTCCGTAGAATTCAAAACAACTCTAGGCTAGTAATTTTCCTCTTTTTCTTTCCAATTTTTTTTTTTGTTGCCTTTGATTGTTGCTCTTGATCACGTTCCCCTTTTCTCTTTTTTTTTTTGTCGTGATTCTCCTTTTTTTTGTAACAAAATTGAATAGTAGGTACTAACCCTTTCAATAGACAATTAACACTATGAAATTGAATATGAACAATTGATATGAATGATTGGAGTTAGGGTTTTGATGTTACCTTCCTCAAACTGAACTGATGTGTTAACAAACCTAGGCTCTGATACCAAACTGATACGAAATCGGTTTTGCTCGGATTCTTAACTGATACGAACCACGCCAACGTGTGACGAAACCCAATACTAATACGTTCAGAATTCGTTACCTAAGATGCTAAACACACTCAAGTGGAAACCGCGACCCGTTGTCTATAAGCAAGACAAGAACCTTAGTAAATCGGGATGAAAGACCGATTGATAAGTCGGGATGAACCCCATGGAATAAAAATCCGATAAGTTTTAGATTAGTTCTTTAAAGAACCAAGAGAGGAGTTCTCTCAAAATTGTTTTTTTCAAACTTTAATGTTGTATATTCTATATTCTAGCTGTTCTAAACCCTAGGAGTTTTATAGGATTTACAATTCATAACAATAAAAACCCAAAAAACGACATCACTTCAATAAGTTGCGTAAAAATAACAAAACAAGACATGAAGGCCGGCAGCGTGGGAATGAAGGTCGGCGGCCTTGGAGCTGGCGTTGGAGATGTACACACCGTGTACTTTTAGCCGTGAATCTTTCTGTGGAAATCTTGCTAATGTACACGACCGTGTACTTCTAGTCGTGTATCTTTCTGTAGAAATCTTGACAACAACACGGCC